>ML993982.1:0-70013 GCA_010093945.1 Delitschia confertaspora ATCC 74209 | reverse complement strand
GCTACATACTCTAGATCCTGGAACATCCTCATTGTATTCTCTCCACACAAAGACTTTGGTCTTATCAAGCGCTACTACCGGATCTCCACTAAAGAATTACACTCATCCATCTTCTTGGAACTTCCTCATATTTGGCAACCATCCAAACTGCACGCTGCGCGGAACGTAGGGCCGGTCGCATACTCAAAGATGTTTTGAGGTTGGAGACTATTTGTGCCTTGAGGTGAAGTTCGTTGGCGATGGAAAGGACAGGCTGGCCGAGTACCTACCAACTTGGCCTGGATTTGTTGCATGAGGAATATGGGAGACGTTGATCGTTCTGAGGACGAGGGTACAAGGGAAGGGGGAAATTTGTAGTTTAGCAACCTTGCAGGGCTGTATAAACTCAAGCTTTCGCTATTAGAGAGAGCTGAGATAAATTGAGTAGCTCCATTTTCAAGATGAGTAGTTTCACTTCAAGATGAGTAGCTTCATTTTCAAGAGGATAAAAACAGGACATGGCGAACTCAGTCTACACTTATATACCGGAAGAGTACGTGATTGATGATGTTGGTTGACGTTCACCATCCGATAAAGCTGGGGTCAAGACACTAAGGAAAGCTTATTATGAGTATCCCTGCAACTTTTTCGTCGGGAAAATTCCCACCAGCTCTCAAGCCGCCGCCCTCAACCACAGCCATTCAACCACGACACTCCCACTATGGCGCCCAAGCAGACCTCAGTAAAGGCCAATGGTCACAAGCGCTTCCTTCCTGACAATGAAATTCTGCCCTCCGAGTCTGAGCACAGCGACGCCACGTCCGGCGATGAACAACCCGAGACCGAATGGAAAGGCTTCGATGGCGAGAGCGGAAGTGAAGATGAGGAAGATGATGTAGATGTCATCATGGATGAACCAGAATTGGCACCGAAAGACGAATCTGAAGAGGAGCTTGAGAAGCTGGTATTCGGCGACAGCGCAGGCTTCAAAGAAGGTCTCAAGACGTTCTCTCTAAACGCCAACCGCGGTTTCGCATATAGTCTTGAAGAGGACAATGATGAGGATGAAGGCGCTCTGGAAAATATCGCCGACGATAACCTCTTTTTCTTTGACTCTGGCCCTGCTGCTACCCCCGCAGGCACACTCGCTATTTCCAAGGTCGTCGAGGACGAGGACGATGAAGCAGATAAACCGGCGTGGGAGGACAGCGATGATGATCGTTTGGTTGTTAGTCTGGCCTCTGTGCCTCGACTGAGGAAATTAAGGGAGACAGAGGAGGATGATGTCGTTAGTGGTAAGGAATATGTCCGCAGGTTGAGGAAACAATACCAAAGACTTTATGCGCAGCCAGAGTGGGCTATTCAGGCGAGTGGGAAATCCAAGAGGAAGAGGAGAGCTGGAGATATTAGGGATAGCGAAGAGTCAGGTAGTGACATGGATGTGGACAAAGACGATGATCTCTCTACACAACCGCTGGCTAGGCTGCTTCAGGATGCAAATTTGCTTGCACGGACAAGCACTGGGCCTATGAAGAGGAGGAAACTACAGGCTGGAACTGTGGATATTCAGCGACTGAAAGATGTCGCTGGAAAGGGACCGGTATGTCTCCTTCTATCCATTTCAATGGTCCCAGGACGAGCTAAGCTAATCTTACACAGTCCGCAATAACCTCCCTCTCCTTCCACCCAAGCTATCCCCTTCTTCTTTCTTCAGGTCCTAGCTCCCGCCTGTCTCTCCACCATATCAGCCCAAGCGCACCGACCAACCCCAACCCCCTCCTCACTTCATTGCACATAAAACACACACCCTTGACAACTACCGCTTTCCATCCTTCTGCAAGCGACTCTCGCATCTTCCTCAGCGCTCGTCGCCGCTACTTCCACATCTGGGACCTCACAACGGGTTCTATAGAAAAAGTAACCCGTGTATACGGACATCAGCATGAGCAAAGGACTATGGAGCACTTTTCACTGTCACCAAACGGGAAATATATGGCGCTTCGCGGATCCTCTAAGAAAGGCGGTGGTGTTATTAATATCCTAGATGCATACACCCTGCAATGGGTCACACAAGTGCGTGTCGAGTCACGCGGCGGCGTCGCAGATTTCGCGTGGTGGGGCGACGGAAATGGCTTAACCATTGCCGGTAAAAACGGAGAAGTGACGGAGTGGAGTGCCAAAGAGCAGCGGGTGCTTGCGCGGTGGAATGATCAAGGCGCCGTAGGCACCACCACTATCTCGCTGGGTGGACTAAGCGGAAAAGATGGTTGGATTGGTGGAGACAGATGGGTTGCTGTGGGCAGTTCCAGCGGTATTGTGAATATATATGACAGGAGAGTTTGGAGCGAAGTAACAACTGCAGCACCTCAAGATTCCTCCATTGACGCCAACCACGGACTTTTACGGAATCCTGAACCCACCAAAACCTTTGAACATCTCACAACGCCTATTTCCCACCTCAACTTTTCTCCTGATGGGCAGATCCTCGCTATGGCTAGTCGCTGGAAGCATTCTGCTATGAGATTGGTTCATTTGCCCAGTTGTACTGTTTTCAAGAACTGGCCGACCGATAAGACGCCCCTAGGGCGCATATCGGCAGTTGCCTGGGGTCGGCCTAGTAAGGAGGAAGAGAAGGAGGGAAGTGTTGCATTGTTGGCGGTCGGGAGTGAGACGGGTAGGATCAGGCTGTGGGAGGTCAGGGGTTAGTTGGCATTGGCTATGAATTGCCATTGACTATGAATTTAAGGAGTTTATACTTGTTTAGTAAACATAAGCTCCTTCCACCACATCGTGGCATCGTACGGGAGAGTGATTTCTAGGATAATTTTTATACGCAAAAAGAGATGTTACTAGCTATTTAGAAGATCACTCAGGCGCCTTCACGGAAGCTCAGGGGATTATATAAAATTCATGGTGCGGGATAATTACAAGGCTGAATCCTAGGTTCCACTACCCTTCTTGAATGATAGTGAAATGTTGCTTAATAGAAAGAATATGTATTATTTAATCTTATTTAGGGTTCTAACAGGTAGAGTTTCAAGGAATGGAGGAAGGTCTGGTAATCTTGGGAAAATGGCTAAAACGACGGTACCGAACATCGACCCTCCATTCCCCTACAGCATGCAGCGTATGCTCTTGAATATGATATTAGAAGTCTCTGAATTGGGTAAAATAATCCTTCTCGACCAACGTAAAATTTTCGCTTTTCCGGAGCTACCGTCCATAATCCGTTATTTTTTTTTTTTCAGCTGTGACTTGTTCCTTCTCAAACCATGGCATCTGAAAACCCGTTAGGAGCTGAGGGAGATATAGATAGGTTCATCCAGAGTAGGAGGAAGGTCTACGGAATAAATAATAAAATTGCATGCTACACTGTCACAAACGTAAGGTGAAGTGTGATACCAGGTGAGTACACTATTGGCAAGGACCCCCGAGTTTACAGAACATTTAGAATAACCGTTCACTAATTCTCCCTAGGCAACCTTGCGGAACATGTATCAGGCGAAATCGTTGTGAACTATGCGTCTATCCTTGCGAGAGGCCTTTAGAGAACCAGCTTGCGCAGGTTGCAGGGGATTCAAGACACGGACAGCATCGTCCTAGCCCAGATCCCATCACGGAGCCGCCCTTTTTCGGACCTGAATCAACCCCTGCCTACATTGGCAGGCTCGCTGAAGAAACTGGCAACCAAATTACGCAGGAAATTTCGCTGGCTCTGGCATTGGGAAACTCTCTGGATTGGAATCCTTTTGAGCGCTATAACTCGCGAACATCTGACAACACAGAGTGACGATCCTTGCTGCCTAGCCGCGAAAACATACAGAAGTAAGACTGAACAAGGTTCCAAGCCCTTTATGCTAGTTTGTTGACGGTGTCGCAAGGTTCTACCATTATTACCGCTCAGTCCTATACCCGCTGAGTCCTTTGGTAGATATCGACTGGCTCGAGGTGAACATTGCCAACTACCTCGAGGAGGGCTTTGAAATCAAGTTCAGCACGAACTCAGCAGCGACCGTCGCACTTGTTCTTGCCGCTCTCGCATCTGGAGTACAATACTCCGATTTAAGTACTCCATAGAGGAGACGTGTTTCACGAGACTTTGCCTCCCGAAGCTTCCGGGCACTGCATCTAGCAAATTACTTGATACGCCCTACTGCTCCCGGTTTGCAGGCATTAGTCCTCCTCGAATCGTTTCTTCGCAATGACGGAGATGCTGATGCGTCATGGGCACTGTTAGGCACCACGACAAGACTTGCTCAAAGTGTTGGGCTGCATGATCCTGAAAGCATGCATAAGCTCCCTGAGAAGGAAAGACAAATGCGAGTCAAACTGTGGAAAATGATCTTGTAACACGATACCATCCTTTCACTCTGTTACGACAGACCTGCCGCACTTACCAGCTCTCCCAACCCGATATATCCAACCCCTTCGTGGGGAGACGACACAGACTACCAGGAAACTATGGGCAACGGAGTTGGGGCGTCGGACATTAGAGGCAGACCCTGAAAGAATTGGCCATTGCTTGCGAGAAGGAGACTGGGTCACACGGCAATCCGCAAAGCATCTCCGGAGCAAAGTTTTCTGTCTCAATATGCAACACCGCCTTGAGTTCCATACCATAACCCTCCATCTCTCCTTCATGAAATCAGTTGCCTGCAGGCCTATATTTCGTATGGTCGGACAATCTGGTTCAGGAGATATCACAGATTTAGACATGAGGGGTCGAGAAGCACTTGCAGACACAGTACGCCATTTCCTAGGTCTGCACAAGCTATCTTCGTATGCCATACAGACTTGGACCACCATGCACGAAGCACTAGCTTCTGCACTTCTCTTAGAACTTCTAAAAGAGCCAAGAAGGGTACCTGAACTAAGGCAACTTCAGAAAGAATTCCTCGATGTTGTCATGTCCACGTTGGATGACGGCGCTGGGGGTGACAGTGGCCTCTCAGGAGCTCATACAAAAGCTTTGGCTGCTTTACGGCAAATGGCTGAAGGCCAACTTCTCCCAAGCAGGCACCTCACTGTTGGGAATCAAAATAACAACACGAGATGGAACAATAGGGGAGAAAATGGGTATATTCCCGAACTCGATGGAAACCAGTCGTATACAAACGCCGCGGCCCTTGACCAATCCCTTCTTGAATCTCTCGACTCCATCCTATGGGGTAAGTCTATGAATACATATATTGTGTCTTGATGCTAATCGTAGATGAGCAGATAACGGGGTTGCTTCCGATGGGCAGTTTTGGATGGACATGAACGACCAGTTTCCCAGCATCTGATACCCCAGTATGAAGAGCCGATTTCGGACTTGGCCTTCAGTTACCCGATAGGTCCCGTCCTCATATTGGCCTTTATCTTTCAATGTGCCCTTCCGTCCTTTCTCACGACGCGTTTACTGCGCGTAGTCAAACGCAATTTCGTAGGGCAGATTTTCATTATCACTTCTCTAGCTCTACCCACTCATTTCTTGTCTTTACGAAAGCCCTCCCACCGCTCAAAGTTTTTTGTATGGATTCCGAATGAGTCTAGCATTCTGCCGACGCTCTGGTCGATTAGGTCCTCTATCGACTTCGGCCTCGTGTAGAAAGCAGGCACTGGTGGGAAGATTGTCGCACCCGCTCTCTCCAAAAACGGCATGTTGTCAAGGTGAATGGCACTCAATGGAGTCTCTCTCACAGCCAACAACAACTTCCGGCGCTCTTTCAGGCAAACGTCGGCCGACCGTGAAATGAGGTCATCGCAGAACCCAGAGCGGATCGCCGCCAGCGTTTTCATCGAGCAGGGAACGATGATCATACCGTCGTGAAGGAAGCTACCGGATGACGGCGGTGCGGCCATGTCTTTCATTGCGTAGGCTTTGGTGGCAAGGGCTGCAATTTCAGGCACTGTCCTGTCGGTTTCGTACTTCATCGTTGCCAAGGCCCACTTCGAGAAAATGAGGTGTGTTTCTGTTCCAAGTAAATTAAGAACCTCCAGCAGGCGGACTGCGTACAGAGTTCCAGTGGCGCCTGTCACTCCTACCACAAGTCGCTTAGGAGGTGTTTCTGAAATAAGGGGTGGTGATGCATGTGACTGAGGATTCGTATCCGTGGACCTGATGACAGACGTTGATGTAAATGTTCGTTTATTGCTAACAGGTGTGACTGCTGTGGCTATGGCTGGACAACTCGAATAAAGTAATGGTACTTGTTGTACTTGTGAGAAAGTGCGAAGACTGCTGCGTAGAGACTGCGCGGCGGACATTGTGGCTGGCGGTTTCCTGCGATTCAATGATTGGAAGTTGATTGAGAACTGAGCGACTTGAAGCTATCATTGATGGTGCCGTTCTTTCTAGGCTATATGGTCCAGATATATGGGGCACCGAAGCCGAGGCCGAGCAATTGTGAGAGTGAGGTAATATTGAGGCTACAGTAATACGATATAAAGCCAATCTTTGCCTCTAGTACAGCTGAGGTCAGGACACCTGGAACAACGATGGCTTGCACAATCTCGCGGATCCGATCACTTCGCGCATTCACTCCACGCTTTACGCTCCTTTCGGCAACCATGAGCATCTCGACTTCGGCTCAAGACCTTCCTCATCTCAACTTTCGTTCTTTTGTTGAGGCATTGCGAGAAGATGGCGATCTTGCCGAAATAAACGATGAGAAGGATCCCAACTTGGAGGTTTCGGCCATCATTCGCAAATCCTGTGAGACGGACGACAAAGCACCATTATTCAACAATGTCAAAGGAGCCCAAAATGGACTCTTCCGCATCCTCGGCGCCCCTGCCTCGCTACGTAACCCAAAGAAGGGCAAGTATGGAAGACTAGCTCATCACTTGGCTTTGCCTGCGGACACGGGTATGAAGGAAATCCTAGACAAGATCCTGTTGGCCAGCAAGACAGAGGGTGTGAAACCAAACGTTGTTGAAGCCGGCTCCTTCAAAGAAAACAAACTGTTCGAGGGGGATATCGACCTCGAGAAGCTGCCAGCACCAATGATTCACCAAGCGGATGGTGGCAAATACATCCAAACGTATGGCATGCACATTGTACAGTCTCCTGACGGCAAGTGGACAAACTGGTCCATCGCCCGCGCCATGATCCACGACAACCGACACCTCGTAGGCCTAGTCATCCAGCCGCAGCACCTCTGGAAAATCCACCAAATGTGGAAGGCCATTGGCAAGGACTGTCCGTGGGCCCTCTGCTTCGGCGTGCCCCCAGCCGCCATCATGGCTTCCAGCACTCCTCTCCCCGACGGCGTCACAGAAGCCGAGTACATCGGCGCCATGACCGGCACCCCCTTGGATGTCGTCAAATGCGAAACCAACAACCTTCTCGTTCCTGCAAACTCGGAGATCGTCCTTGAAGGCTCTCTTTCCATCTCCAAGACTGCTCCTGAGGGTCCGTTTGGCGAAATGCACGGCTATGTCTTCCCCGGAGACTTCCACCACCAGCCCACGTTCAAAGTAAACTGCATCACGCACCGCAACCACGCCATTCTGCCCATCTCCGCATGCGGCACTCTGACGGACGAGACACATACTATGATCGGCTCCCTCGCCGCCGCCCAAATCCGCCAGCTCTGCCAGGACCACGAGCTCCCTATTACGGATGCTTTCGCGCCCTTCGAGTCGCAGGTCACATGGGTCGCGCTGCGCGTCGACACAGCTAAGCTGCGCGCCATGAACACGGACCCCAAGACCTTTTCGAAAAAGATTGGCGACCTCGTCTTCGGTGACAAAGTCGGCTACACGATCCACCGCCTCGTGCTCGTCGGCGACGACATTGATGTCTATGACGGCAAACAGGTTATGTGGGCGTTTTCGACACGGTGCAGGCCGAATGATGATGAGACCTTCTTTCCGGATGTGCGGGCTTTTCCACTGATCCCGTATAATGCGCAGGGCGCACATAGCCCCACCAAGGGAGGAAAGGTTGTGAGTGATGCGCTATTGCCGGCGGAATGGAAGGAGGGGAAGAATTGGCAGGCTGCTAGTTTTAATGAGAGTTATCCAGAGGAGCTGAAGGAGAAGGTTAAGAAGGAGTGGAGGGGGATGGGGTTTGAGACTGGGGCGTAGGTAGGAATCAAACTGAAACCCAAAGATTTTTAAGTTCGATCATCTGTGTTCATTGAACAGGAATGCTCTTCTATCTTACACTTTAAATTGCTTCTTCGATTTTGTGATATCTTACTTGGGTAATTTGTAGTCACGGCGTATTCATGAACAATCCAAACATTCCTGAAATTAATTTCCTGTGTAGTCATAGCACGTATGTGGTCATAGAGCGGAGCCGCCGGTCGCAGCGCTAACAAGTTTGTCCAAGTATCTGGGATATAGACACTCTCTAACGAGACCATTCATCATTCATACCTAAGCAAACCTAGGACTGAACAAATCCTTCGCACCGTGCATTTGGTCAATTTCGAACGACAGTATTTCTTGTCCCTACACACATTGACCCGTTGCGCGATCGCAGCGAGGGATCACGGGCTGGAGGCAGGATGGACAGGAAGCTCCATCTCCTTTTCACTTACCCACCTTCTTCGAGTACGGGATAAGCAGCACGGAACGCCATAGCAGACAGAAACGCCATAGCAGGCAGAAACGCCATAGCAGACAGAAACGCCATAGCAGACAGAAACGCCATAGCAGACAGACGGATTGAGAGTGAAACCCGAACACATGTTTCTAGGTAGTTTGGAGAAAACATAGAGAGGTGGACGCAACAATGAACGGTTCCAGCAGTTTAATGTATTGATGGGAATGTAAGGGCCTGTTCGATGCGCCTGTCGGGTTGAAGTTGAGGGGTGAAGTTGAAAGCTGAAGACATGAGAAGAGGTTGGAATCACTGTCTTGTCGTGGATGTATATGAAGGAGTTGGCGTGATAGATTCAACACAGTAAACGTATTATGTAAACCCAGCAAAATACCCTCTATCCAATCATAGATTCATAGTACCTATCAATCACCTCAATTTTAGCCTAGAAAACGCCCTCCAAAAGACCGCTGGCAGATCTGTGTCTTGTGATGTTTGTTCATCCACATGATCCGATTAAACACCAATAGAATGGATCGAATACGTCCAGCGAATCATCCAGGCCAAGTGCATAGAAAAAGTAGGATAAACACATTCTCAATTTCGTCTTCTTCCTCACCTTTCAAAGCTTATATAGGCTCTTCTCTCTTTATCTCAAATGCATTTTATATTCAATTAAAGCTTCCATCGTCAGCCTTATCAGCTTTCCTATTCTCCAGGGGTCCAAACTACCCCGCTCCCTTTCTTTATTCCCTCACCTGCGTGATCAATAACGTATCCTCGTGCCTACTCTTTAGCGCCCTCACGTCATATATACCCATTCACGGACACATACTACGAGATCCTAGCATAAGAGGAGAACTCCCCTCAAGCGGACCAGGGTCGGAATACTTCTGGATTTCTATCGTACCGGAGCTTGGAGTTTCAAGTGGAGTTTCAAGTGGAGTTTCAAGTAGAGTTTCAAGTGTTTAAGGTGTGTGGGAAGAACGAGGTATGCGGATTTCCTAAATATTCTGTTTGTATGGTGTGTTGTTGCAGATATACAACTAACCCATTCCCCCTCTATAGCTCGGGATTTACAAGACCTCTTCACCTAGTAGCCTCCAAGCAATCTCGAAGGACAGCACTCCCATTCCGAAGGACAGCATTCCCATTCCAAAGGACAGTATTCCCATTCCGAAGGACAGCATTCAAGTTCCGAAGGACAGCACTCCCATTCTATCGAACTCGCTCCTTTCCAACCCCACCAAACCAACATAGATAGCGAATTCCGAACCCACCACCTTTCACCGAACTAACCCCCAACCACTGCAAAATGCCCAACTCCACCACCATCACGCCCACGCCCACATTCCCCTTCTATCTCCTCCCATCTCTCCCCTTCCTCTCCCGCCGCCGCCGCTCCTCCATCTCTACAACTAACACCATCCTCTCCCCTCCCACGTCTCTGACCTCCTCAGCAACGACAACACCAACGCCCAGCTACCTAAACTCTGCCCCAACCTCCCACCTCCGCTGCACAAAATGTCTAACAGACCTCCTCCCAACAACCTCAGTCATAAGCAAAGGTTTCACAGGTCGCCACGGGAGGGCATATCTCGTCGCTCTCCCTTGCCCCTCTTCCCTGAACCCCAACTACCCATCCACCCCCTTTATCCCATCCTTATCAACCTCACCCTTGACCTCGCTACCGAACACCACCACCGATCCCCCTCAACCCCGCCACCTCGTCACAGGCGCTCACACCGTCGCAGACATAAGGTGCACCATCTGCAAGAGTTATCTCGGATGGAAATATGTGGATGCAGAGGAAGAGGCGCAAAAGTACAAGATTGGAAAGTTTATTCTCGAAGGAAATCGGGTTATTACAGGGGTGGATTGGGAGGGCAGTGACTGCCGCAACACCGAGGAGGAGGAAATTGGCGGTAGAGAGGGGATTGGAGGGATGAGAGACAGAAGGGTGAAAGAGGGAGAAGAGGCTGTGGAATTCGATTCCGAAGACGAAGACGAGTGCGAGGATTTATTCGCCGGAGTCTGGTCTCCCAAACTCGCAAAATGGCGACGCAGAACCAAACGCCGAGACAGCGCTTTCGCGCACGGAGACGTCTGATGGAACACTGCGTTATCAGGCTCTTCTGAAATCCCAAGTCTTAGGATGTATGACGGGAGTCTGGCATGAGGTGGACAAGGAAGGGGTTGGTTTTGATAATAGCCATTTGCTGCTTTTTGGGAAACCATGGCGTTTACAGAGTAGGTTTTGCGAAAACAGCTTTAGAGGACACCGGTATTTCGTTCTTTAGAATGAAAATGGGGTTTCCAAAGACATAAAAACGGCGTTCCGCACTCACGACATACGCGGCACCCACATCATCACCCAAACATCAGCTATGATAGCAATACAAAATACAGAGATACCCATTCCTTGCCGAGGAATTAGGATACCAGTGCTTATTAGGTGTTAGGATAGGCGCAACGGGATAAATTGTCAGATGCTCATATTAGGGTATAGGTACGTACAATTTGTATATAAGAGTAATACGAAGAACGCCTTATTTTCATTTTACGATGATGGCCCCCGCACTTGGGAGCAAAAGATGCAGAAGAGTAGTGAAAGAATTCTAGGAACAGTGGTATATATATATATATATTCCGTATATATACAAGCTACTATTATACCTCCAAACCTACCAAAACAAAAGAGGACAATAAAAGCAAGGAATGCTAACAGCTGCTTGATTTACTCGACGATCAACATTTCCCTCCTCCTCCCATCCACGATATTATACGATCCTTCCACCGCCATGTGGTGTAGAATCATCTAAACCGCAACAGCGGGCGTAGTAGCCGGAGAAGTCGTGGGGTTGACATCAGCGCAGAAGAGCGCCTGGCCGAGAACAGGGAGAACACAGCATTTGGCCTGTTGGCCAGCGGCAGAGCACACGTCGATGAAGTTGTTGATGGAGGTGGGTGTGGTTGGGGCTGGGAAAGGAGTCAGTGTTTATTAATAGATCATACGGAGGAAGTGAAGCAGATGGAAGAGCATGTAAGGGGTAGGGCAAAGGATTAGGTCGGAAAAGAGGATGGAGAATAGAAAAGGCTTACGAGCGGCGCAGTCCAAATCGGCAAGGTTCAGCACGTCAGTGGCGCAGCACTGTGGGCTTCCGGCTCCAGTGCAGAGGACAAGCTGGCGCTCTTCCATCATGGGAGCGGCAATAGCGGTGGCCGCGAAGAGAAGGATGGTGGAGAATTGCATGATGATCGTTTTGATTTGATGGATTGAGCGAAGGGTTGATTGAGGAGAGAAGGAAGCGGATTTGGATTGATGGCTGTGGAGAGGGAAGTGAATTGTTGAGTGATAATGGTCAGACGAGCGATGGAGATGGAGGTCTTTATACTTCTCTTGCCCGTCCCCTGAATGCTGGACTTCAAGGAACCAAGGCCGCAGACCATGCTCCATTGAAGGAATACAGCGTCATCGCTGTTGTCGAAAGCGTCGTCTCGGAGAGGACGAGCACTCAAGAACAGAAGCCATGACCTCTCGCAAGGGTGTAAACGCGATGTTCAGGAGGCAATTCCAAGATTCAAGTTCCTGAAGTTGGACAATAAGGAGACAGTGACGTCGGCCTCCATCTGTTCAGCTTCAATGCCTTCGAAACCCCTGCATGTGGCAGAAGTGTATAGTCAGAATTAAGGGTGGTCAATGTGTAAACGTAGAAACGCAAGATCGCAGCCGCCATTGCGATCGTCAACGGAGTAGCGAAACTGTCAAATTGTAGGACCATCTCGGAGAGACAGCCGAGACAAGGAATGATGGACCGCGTGAAAGCGATTTGTTAATGGAAGAGACCTGGATTGGCATGGTGATACGCGGAGCCGTCACAAAACGCGCTTGCAACCACGTCTGGAGAAAAGGCACAGCCACTGCCATCATCTTAACGTTGAATATATTGCTTCGCCGGAAGGTATAGTCAGGGTTGAAATCCAGTCATAACGATGGAGGCTGGAGTGGGAAATCTATGTGACGTCAAGGCCTCACTATCAGTAAGAACTGTTGACATGAAGTTCCAATTGACAGCATGAAACCCTCATTTCCCAGTTCCCATGAGCTGTCAGAACCTGTGGGGGGGCTATCCCTCCAGTCTTGGGTTAGGAGACACGGGGTATACCCTATGTGATAGGATAAAGGGAATCAAGTGAAGCCTCATGCCTGTAGCAGGGCTCCGTATACGGGTTCTGCCCTGCAGCGGAGATATATCAAGCGATTCAACGGTCGTGCTTCCGTCGATCCGGCACACAATGCGGTCTATGTGACACGTCCTCATGTATAGTCCACAATTGTATGTATAATTGTTGATAAGGAACGTCGACTGCAGAAGTGGCGGTGGCTGTTCTTGTGCCGTTTGTCCCGTCGAAACATTGAGAAGGAAATATTCAGTTCCCCCGTCGATCATTAGTGGTTGATGACAGGTAGAGGTAAGCCGCGATTCAGACGATGACGAAGTATAAAAGAAGACGTATAGGAAAGTTGAGAGTCAATTGGAAAAACATGCAAATATAGAACCAGGATAAGGCTTATATAGGGGAAAAGAGAAGTAAGAAAAGAAGCCGTCAGTGTCACAGTACTCATCCAATGTTTTTATGGCTGATTCATTCAGCGATAGAATCACTCAGACTGCCATGATGGGGGTATTGCATATATCTAAGAAGACGGAAGTAATGAAGAAGAACGAGGACGTCGTTTGGGGTGAGTGGTGAATGTCCGAAGCTGAAAGAGTGACCTCTAGGATTCAGGATAGGTGGAAGCGACAAGGCTGAGGAAGCGAGGCGCCGTTGAAAGGGGAAGGCGCCCTGTGCTGCCGGCTGCTCCTCTTGCTCTTGCCTCCTTCCCCTGGCTGCATGATGTCACTCCACAAGGCCGCATAGAGGTGAGTCAGCAACTAGCATCATCATCATCATCATCATCATCATCATCATCAATGTCTGATATGGATGGGGTCTAAATGGGATGAAAATGAAGAAAGCCACCAATCACACCACTTACTGACCTTGGATTTTCCTTCATCTTTGAATTTATTGTTGTGCTTTCCGGCGGCGGATAAAATGGATATTCTCGTTGGGGGTTTGTTAGACGAGGGGTACGTACCAGTTCTGAAACAAGGGCTGATTTGGAGATGACTTCGAAGCGAGGTGGAGAGGTGTTTCAATTGAGTTTGTATATTGGATAGAAATGCTATGGAAATTGGATGCCGCTGAAGTGAGCAAGAAGGACGATACTATGAAGAAACCGATAACAGAAAGAGAAGAAAACCCCAATGAAACTGTTTGAAAGATGAAGGAAAATCGCCAAGTTAAATCATATACTTTTACATGGTATCCAACATGAATCATACATCTCCAAAAATATACGTACGTAATAGCACAAAATGGGTATCAAACCCTCGTCGACTGTTCCACCCACGTCTCACTGGAACATGTTCTTCACCATCTTCTTGATTTTATCACTGCGACTCGCCGTCTCCGACATCAAATTCTCCGTAGGATTCTCGTCTTCTTCCCAGTGAAGCCTTCCGGTGTCGATGTCCGCGGCGATGGGAGAGATGAACTTGCTACGCGTAAAAATTTTGTGGCCAAGGTACAAAACAGCGAAAAGTATGACGCTGATATAGGAGATGAAGAATTTCGTCGTGTTCCATGGAATAAACGAGGTAAAGCCTTGGGTGATAATGATGAGGATGCAAAAGAACAGTCCGTACCATGCGAGGAAGGGCTGACCCCACGACTTGTATGGTAGACTATCGCGGCTGATTCCCCGCACCTTGAGAGCACGCATAAAGCTAATATGGCACATGGTGATACAGGACCATGCGATGAAGCCCGCGACGGCAATGATGTTCAAAAACCAGTCGAACACTTCACCACCATTGTTGGACAGATTCATGAACCCGAGGAGGCCAAAGGCCGACGTAAGAGCCGTAGAAACCCAAGGGACACCGCGCTTGGTAACCCTTTGAAAGAATCGGGGGGCGCAGCCTTCTTCGGAAAGACCGACCAGGACACGACTGCCGCAGTAGACGTTGGAACTGGCAGCCGACAAGACGACCGTCAGGAGGACGCCGTTGATGATGTGGGGTAAGACCTTGACGCCAGCAAGCTCGATGGCGACGACGAGCGGAGACGCTGAGGCATTCGTCTCGCCCGTATTGAGTCCTGGGTTGTCATATGGGACAAGAATTCCAATGAAGAAGATGGTCATGATGAACATCATGAAGATGCTCCAAAACGTGTTCCTGACCGCCTTCGGCACCGTCTTGCGTGGATCCGCGCTTTCTCCAGCTCCGATACCGACCGTTTCCGTACCTTGGAAGGAGAAACCAGCTTGGATGAGAGTGGCCCAGAAACCGACGAATTTTGCTTTGGCGCCTTCGCCTACGAGGAAGGGTGCAAATGCACCTGGGTTGTGGTAGTACTTGAAACCAATGTAGCCCTGAGGACTGGCGCCGGCGTTGATGCAGATGGCAAAGATCATGAAGCCGGCTAGAGCGATGACTTTGATACTGGCAAACCAAAACTCGAGTTCACCAAAGGCATTCACAGGCAAGAAATTCATGAGGGTCATGGGGACCCAGAATATGGCGATGAAGATGCCAATGCTCAGACTCTGGTTCCAATACTGGATGATGAGGCCGGCAGCCGTGAGTTCGAGCGCATAAGTAATCGACCAAGAGAACCAGTAAATCCAACCCATGGCAAACCCAAGACTGGGATCAATGAATCGACCCGCATAACGAGTAAAAGCACCAGCGATAGGGATGTAAGTCGCCATCTCGCTCAACGAGAGCATGACCGAATAGACAATGGTTCCGATGAAAGCATAGGCGATGAGCGCGCCACCAGGGCCAGCCTGTGCGATGGAGCCTCCACTGGCGATGAAGATACCAGTTCCAACCGTGCCGCCTGAGACGTGAGTAAGGGAGGAAGGGGGCGGGATTACATGGGAAACCCACCAATTGCGATCAGCTGTAGATGATGAGACTTCAATGACCTGTCGAGGTCGAGATCCGCTCTCTCGACATCGTTGGAAGAATGAACAGTGGGCGTCTTCTCGAGAGCCCCAGAATCAGCTGGGTAACCCGCAGGATCCCCTTCTACTTTCTCGAGCATGTCGAGAGATTAAGCTTACAATCCGACAGGGAGGTTAACCCAAAAGAGTCGGGAAAGAAACAGTCGGACAAGAAAAATGTTGATATCGATAGGGTTCGTAGCAATGACAAACTGCCAACTGCCTGGAGTTTTTGTAGAAAACCATGTTGACTCCCCAGCCAAGCCATCATGGGTTCGCTTCGCCTTATCGAAGGATGAGGGAAATTTTTCATCATAGTCTCCACAAATTTGCACGCAGATCTGACTTGACCAACCATGAACCGAGGGACTGACGATAGGGATGTCACCATGTGGGAATTATGGACGGGCAGTCCCGCCGGCTTGCCACCACACAGATAAATTTAGTCGCAAACAAAAAAGAAAAATAGGAAACCGGGCATGAGGCTATTCGCAAATGCATAACCTGAGGTTGCAATGGTGCGAAGATAAGCACAAGAAACCTTACATGAAAAGCGCTGGCGTGGCTGATGGTTCATGGGGCAATCTGGTTTAAAAGTCTTGGCTGCGTAGGGCGAGGCGGAGATAGATTCGAAAGCGGCAGCAAAGAGAGAAAATTTGGTTTTTAGGTGATGATGTGCTTCAAACTTTATCACATTCGGCTTGTAGCGGCGGGAAAGTCCGCGGAGCAAGATACTGATGGAAAAAAAAAAGTCACGTGATTGTTCTTTGACGCGCAACCGCGATTCGCGTCATGTCATGGCTCGCGTTATGTCATGGCTCACAGCTGCAGTTCCGTCTGACTAAGCTACATCATAGCCTTTACCTTATCCTTTATTCACCCCAATGCTCATCTACAAGCAATACAGGATAGCATTATATACGACAGATCTACCTATCATTGTTCACAATGGCTGGCACAACTGCCAGAAAGCCTTTCAACAAAAAGGGAGTTGCCTCCAAACCAAAGAAGCGGGTCATTTCCTCTGCCTCCGAAGGCGATTCCAGTCCACCGCCTACAAAGAAGCCCAAAGCCAGCAACCAAAAGGATGGAGATGAAGAATTTCTAGTCCCAGAATTGTTAGAAGATGATAATGGTGACTCGTATGTCAAGGTAAGTGAGACAATTCGAGCTCTGGATCCATCAAACGGCCATGAGAGCGGACAGATTACTGACAAGTGGCCATTTAGCTGAACGATAAAGGTACCCGACGCGCAGTGGTTAGCGAATTCAAAGGCAAAACCTTAATCAATATTCGAGAATTCTACGAGAAGGAAGGGAAGACATTGCCAGGCTCAAAAGGCATCGCACTCACACTTGATCAATACAACGCTCTCCTCGCCGCTGTCCCGCTTATCGACGCTGTCTTGTCCGAGAAGGGAGAGAAGGTCACGAGACCTGACTACAGTGGAACAGCGTCCGTTGCAAAGGATAAAGACGAAACCAGTGGGCAGTCGGGTTCAGATCTGGAGGATCAGCCGAAAGATGCTGCGAAAGAGAAGCAAGACGCGGACGCGGAAGAGGATAAGGATGAATAGGATCGTTAAATTTCGCGCGAAGAGACAACCATAGTATTTCCTTTGAATAAGGCGTTAAGGCGGGTTTGCAACGGGAGGAATGGAAGAATACGGTAGTGTTCACTCTTATCTGGTAATTGGGCGTTCTTCCGGATCGGAGGCTTTCAGAGATACCCTGTGCAAGGGCAACTGCATGGAATAGGAGTAACTCGGTTTTCTATTCAAGCTCCATTTCTTCACCATCTGACCTTCATGGAGTTTAGACAATTTCTCCTCATTCTTTCTGCGTCCTTTCGGTTGATCCTGCACCCCACTCATGCTACTATAGGAGCTTAGGACAGAGTTGGGATTGGACAAATATTTAGGAGCACTACCGCTCCCTTTCCAAATCCGCAACACCATGCGCCTTACCTACATTTTGATCAAACTCTACATACTCCTACACACAGCAATGGCGTCCCGATATTTTTTGCACAGCACACAAGCATATTCACCACTAAGAGTATGATACTTGACAACGAATCCTCGGCCCAAATAGGATTTCGTGGTCCTCAAACAGCCTTTTGGATATTGTAAGCCTGAAATGAGGGAGAGGTGATATGGATCGGAAATGTATGTATTGTATGTATGATTGTGCATTGTGTTGTCCTCTTGTCCTGTCGACTATGAGGGGTATTAAATACATGAACAGGGAGCCAAGACTCATGTGACTTTCCAGTCTAACAGGTATTCTATGCATATGTGCAAAATGTCTTGCCGACTCCCTCCGTCTCTCCAGATTCGGAGTCACCTATTCGCTTCACCAGAGCGGGTGCGGGAAGAGCATACCTATCGATGTTCACTGGCATCTGCATCGGTAGTGGTTGTAGAGAGTGAACTGCTAATCGCCGATACTGCCCCCTCAGAGCGTTTTGGGGACCCATCTCGCGCGGCATAGGTCGCAGACACGAGTTTCTGGAGATCGGAGCGCGAGAGCTGGCGCTCGTTTAGGCAAGCGGATTAGAAGACAGATATGACGGGTTGTTAGAAGATTATGATTGGGGATCGGAGGGCGTTCTCGATTTGGACTATGGGTGTGTTGGAGGGGCGAGGACTCGAGAGCAGTGCTGAAATAGAGGGAAAGGGAGAGCAGGGAACAAGAGGGAAATGGGAATACGAATCATCTCCCACCACGCACCTCCTCCCCAACCCCCTGTACTCTTCATCATACTTGCTCCATATCGTCGCCCCGGACCCTCTCAACGTGCGCCTTAAATCAGTGACATTCCCCTGTAGTCCTCCTGCCTTTGGAGTACCATTCCCCTGCAGTCCTCCTGCCCTTGGAGTACCATTCCCCTATCCTTGTTCATCAACCCTATCTTTCAGTTTCTTAATCTCATCGTCTTGGTGCACGTCTTGTTTTTACTGGCGCCGTTTCTCAGAGAGACGGTCCCAGAGGCCAATGGAGGCCGTGAAGGTGCCGATGAAGGTGCTGCAGAGGGTTGCTATTATGAAGTGCTATTCTGTCCAGTCGTCAGCTTCGCCGAATGATAGCAGGTTGGGGGATTAGGCGTGCGAAGTTGGAGAGAAGGAGGGAGTGTTACCTTGAGGTTCCTCTCCTCAATCATATTCGCGCAACCCATCGTGGGTGCGGGTGCGAGTGTGGCAGTCAGGGAAGACGAAGTCAGTACTCATTGCCTTAACCTGAGAGCGCTGCTTTCATTATAGTCGATACATTTTTTTTTTGCCGGTTTTGGAGAGTGAGAGAGCCTTACTACGTAAAAGACGCCCAGGGAACTTGAACCAGACCACTACAGTTATGGTTCTAGAACTCTTTGAATATACATTCAACATTTCTTGTAGGGCTATCCTCCTAATATACCTCAGCTTCCCAATCCGGCAACTTTCTAAAGGTGTCGATTCCAGGCGTAGGACCCTGCATATGTAGCGCAGCCCTGTACTAGAGAGCTACATGGCACTACGCACTAGTTACATTCATGCATGCAGTCTCCTCGCTAGGTACTTAGAGCCCGCTTACCAGGACCACGCGAGCATCCCTCTTATCAATCGTCAAAAAAGAAAAATTCCATTTGAATAGTCGAAGGCTTTTATAAATGTTTTTTTTTTCAAGTAGGTGGGCCCTATATAGTAGGACCACAAGTCATTCACGATTCTATATACTCTTCCCCTCCCCCACACCCATTCCCTCGGCCCATTCCTTAACCGCATCATAATCTCTACACACATGCGTAGCCCCCGTCCCATCGGTCCCTGCATGATCTCTCTTACCCTGCCCTTCGAGCGTCGTGTCACTGCAGCACATGAGTGCGTTGCGCAGGTACGAGAAGCAGTGGTTTATGTGCCATATGTTGGATTTGTGAGATGGGGGGGGAGGAAACAGGCTATTTGAGGGTGGGGTGGTTGGGGATTGGGACTGGGATTGGTTGTGGAAAGAGATTTGGAGTGCGTCGACGTGGGCCATTATTTCGTACTGAGATTACGTTAGATTATGATGGATGGTTGGCCGATCTGGAATGACTGATGGGACTTTTGAGAAGAGAAAAAGAGAGGATAGTAATGAAACGTAGGAAGAGGGAAAGAGGAACATACCAAACAATGCATCTGGTGAAACACTGCAATGGCATAAGAATCCGGATCTCCATTGGGTTGTTTGACTGGAGGCGGCAATCTGTACTTCTGCCAGTCTTTTATTTCGATGAAACCGTTGCCTTCTATAGCATTAGTTAGCATGATTCTTCGTCTCGGTTCCCCTCTCCGAGCCGAACTACCCTGTGATGCGGAGTACAGGTATACGATTAGATACATGGAAGGAAGATGAGGTGGAGCTTACGCGGCACATCCTCCAACCACCTCCCTTTCGTCTCTTCAATTGATTCCAGCGTTTCGTGATCACTTGTCACTCCTTCGTCCAATGAGAAGACAACTTCTTTTTGTGAAACTACAACTCCAATCAGCAACTTAGATCACCAATGGCCAGACAAAGGAAGAGTCGACTGACATTGGGGAACCAGGCCGTTTATTTCTCCGAGTAATGGTCTGGGTGAGTCCTGAACCCATATTATTGTAAGCAAGCATATGGCGTTTACGGTGAGGAGGGTCAGAGCGAGGGGCCAACGGAGGATTTTTAGAAGCTCGAGCGTTTGATTGTGTTTTGGTCTTGATGTGTGTTTTTCCCACCAGCTCTGTTCTTCGCAGGAATCGTCCAGGGAGGAGGTTGAGGAAGAGGAGTCGTGGTAGCTTTCGCTATTTAGTTTCGTGTACAGCAGAGAAGACATTTAGAAGGCAAAAAAAAAAAAATAAAAAATAAAAAAGTGAGGAAAGTAGTACTTGGTTAGCTATGGTGCACTATATTGAGAAAAGCAAATAGAAAAGCAAATGGAGAAGAGACAGCTAGGTAAAGGGTGATAGTGAGGGAAGAATACGACAGTGAAAAGAAACAATTGTACGGGGAGAACCACCCGAGTCGAACGACAAAGAGGTTACTTGTCTCTCAGGTGCGCAAATATGCGATCGCCATGACGCATACTCGCAGTTCAACTCGAACCTTGAGGCTCAGCACATCGGACATTGTGTTGGTGGTTGTTGGATTCAGCGATCCCTTTCCCAAACCGGAACGCCAACCTCATCCTCCACCATGAAGGTCCGACAACATGAAACATCCACAACAGATCATCAGTCAGCAACTTTAGTATAGAGTCTAGTACATTCACTACAATACTCATAAAGCACACATCATTTTACTCCACCAACTTTTACGGGTATAGCATCCTCAGCAATACATCCCATCGCAGTATTGCCTCGCTAAAGACACTGCCCTGAGCCATTTCCAACGCCGCCAAAAGAAAAAACAGGAAGACGAGCATTCCGGTGAGAAATCCTTCCTCCCTGCACGAATCTATTAAACACAGGAGTCCCAGATTATGCAAGTCGGATATCTCTGACGCTATGCATGAAAAAAACGACCAAAAGACTTAGAGACAGGAAAATAGGAGACAGATGAGAGAGGTACAGAGAAGCGCAACGCAGGAGTAAACCCCCGCGCGCCGTCTGCGCACGAGTGGAGACTATTATGGATTGTACATGAGAGTAGAGGGCTCGAATATGCGTACACTCATTCGTACCGTCGCACCGGGAACAGCCTCTAGTGGATGGCGAGACACTTGAGATCGAAGATCAAGTCGGAGTTGGCCGGGATATCGGGGAGGGCCTTGTTGCCATAGGCAAGCTTGGCCGGGATGATGATGCGGCGCTCACCTCCAACGGTCAAGCCAACGACACCAATGTCCATACCCTTGATGACCTCACCAGAACCGACCTTGAAGGAGAAAGGCTTGCCCTTCTTGTTGGCTGTATATCGAGTTAGAATTAAACTAGTGATGGATGGATGGATGGATGGATCACGTGAACTTACCATCGAACTGGCGGCCGTTCTTCAGCTTGCCAATGTAGCGGAGCTCGATCTTGTTACCCTTCTTGGCGGCAGGGCCCTTTCCGACCTTCTTGTCATCGATGGTGACGCCGTTCACGACCTTGGGGCCAGCGGCTTCCTTCTTCTCCTCGACCTTGGGAGAACCGGTGGGGCCCAGCTCCAGGTTCTTGGCGAACTGGACCTTCTTGTCCTTCTTCTCACCATTGGTCTCCTTCTGGTCCTTCTTGACAACAGGCTCCGGAACGGCAGCAGCAGCCCCATCGTTCTTCTTGAGCTTCTTGGCCTGCTTCTTGCTCAACTTCTGCTCGCCGTTGGTGGCGGCCTCCGACTTAGAGTTGTTGATCAGGTCATCCAGAGTCTCGCCCTCGGAGTCGTCAGCGGGGCGCTTGTTCTTGGTCTTCTTGTCGGCCTTGACGAGCTTGGGAGCTTCCTCCTCGTCCGAGTCGAGCTCAGTGACCCTCGGGTCTGCCATGCCATCAAGCTCGTCCTCCTCATCTTCGTCATCAAGACCATCAAGTTCGTCCTCATCGGGGGAGAGATCGTACTCGTCCTCCTCGTCAGACTCCTCATCGTGGTCATGGTCGTGCTCATCCGGAGGGAGAACATAGTTGCCGGTAATGTAGATATCGTGAGTGCCGTTGGAGGAAAAGTAGACACGCTCGTGCTCACCGATGGTGATATCGATGGGTTGTTGGTAGTTCTTCCGATAGTGTTAGCCAATACAGTCGATAGCGAGAGCGACAGCTCAACATACCCTCTCGGGATCAAGGGTGCAGAGAACGAACTCCTCCATCTCCTCTCCCATTTCAGAATCCTCATCGCTCTCTGACTCCTCATCATCGTCAGCCCTGGCCTTGCCCTTGGACTTGCCATTGGGCTCGTCGAGCTCCATCTCATCCTCGAGCTGCTCCTTCAAGGCCTTGATCATTGCCTCTTTGCGCGCCTTCTTGGTCTTGGCTGGGTCGCTTGGGCCACCGTTCGCCTCCTCCTCGCTCTCCTCGTCGTCCTCAGATTCTGACTCTGAGATAACACCGGCAAGACGGGCCTTGATAGCCTCGATGTCGTCGAAGTCTTCATCGTCCTCGTCGTCGTCGGCCTCACGGATAAGCTTCAAGGTAGAGCGGATGGCAGTGCTTCCCTCCTCGAGTTGAGGGGCAGCAGTAGGATCTATGGCTGCCATGGTGATGCGAATCTTGAAAAGTTAGCTCCAAAGAGCATGGAAAATTGGGATGCATCTCAATGCAGGTGACGATGAATTTTGCACAGAAAAACTCCGCATAAAGATACATTCGACACCGGGAAAGGAGTACTCACAGTTGCAGGGAATTCCTCAGAAACGGGGACTGGCATGCCTCCAGCTGGGACCCGAAGGCCAAAGACACTGGCGGGCAAGAAAGCGGCCATTGTGATAGCGATTGACGGGAAATAAAAGGTGGGAGTGGGTGCGATTTAAGCTGTAATGAAGGCCTTGCACTGGGTGGGATGCAGGTACAAAGGGCCGGGTATAGTGGACGGTGGAAGAGAGGTGGGAGTTGAGGTGTGCAGCGGAAGGGCAGTTCTTAAGAAAGTTGGGCGGGCAAGAGCTTGAGAAAATTGGGATGCTCGAAATCTTGGCGTCACGTGCATGAGCTTGTATCTTTTTTCTGCCTGTTGAAAAAGGCGGTGAGGCTCCACCAGATTCGGGGTCCAGGCGCGTTGACCCACCAAACTGCCCACCAAACTGCCCACCAATGTGCTAACCCTACTCCAACGCCACTTCGCGCATTCACGCATTCACGCTCTCACGCTCTCACGCGTGCCTAAACATTCACTCTCATCATGACGACAACCCTTCCATCTCAGGGTATTCTCTAATGTACTAGTCATTACAATGATTATCAACGCCTGGGAATACACTATTCTTGAAGACGATGGGGTCCAGACTAGAGGCAAACTCAGATGCGGCTCGGAAGCGTATTGCGAGTCACACCTTTGAGGATGAAGACGGTGAAGAATATGGCGGATCAAACTTTGGGGGGTTCACTGATTACTTCCGGCGGAAGAAAGTAAAGTTGCAGAATCGCGATGCCGACTTGCGCTCACAATCTACGGACAAACCACCCATTTTCAAAGGAGTAGTAGCCCATGTCAATGGATATACTCAGCCGTCGCTACAGGATTTACGTACTCTCATCGTCTCGCATGGTGGAGGTTTCATGCAGTATCTGGATGGAAAAACCGCAGTGACTCATATTATTGCCAGTAGTCTTACGCCAAAGAAAGCTGTCGAGTTCAGACGATACCGGATTGTCAAACCAGCATGGGTCGTGGAGAGCATAAACGCTGGGAAGCTTCTGCCATGGAACGATTTTCGTGTCGTGGACGAGGGTGAAAAGCAAAGAGTTTTGGGATTCAACAATGGGAGCCTAGTCAGTCAGGCAAACAGTCACTCCAAAGGGTATAGAGATCAGACAGATAAGAGTTGGTATACCAGCCAGCTCATGGGAAATCAGTCTGAGTCTCCCGCACCAACGCCACCGAGCAGTGCTTTGCGTTTCTCCAAACCGCGGTTGCCCAGTCCTGTCGATAAAATTGAAGACCTGCCACCGTCCCACCAACCGGAGACAGGTTCTGATGGTCCAAATAATAGCCCGCTCAAGCTGCTACACGAGAGTGTGCCAAGTAAGAGCACGCTGGTCACTCCTCCAAAGTCAAGCCCGCCCTTCCCATCACAGAAACAACCTGAGAAGGACGCCGTTGGACACAGAGATGACAAAGTTTTTAGCGTATATACCGACCCTACTAAATTGGACAATATCGAGGCAGATACTACTTCAGCCGGCCATAAGTCTTCAAAGAACGCCCCTGAGTCGCTTTCTGAAAAGAAGTTGACCGCTGAAGAACACAACGCTATACTTCTCAGTGACCCTAAAATCCGCAAATCGACCGTTGTTGATCCAAACTTTTTGGATCAGTATTACCGTGAATCACGACTTCATCATCTTTCCACTTGGAAAGCCGATCTGAAGGCACAGCTCCAGGTCCTCGCAAACGAGAAGTCCTCATCTCAAAAAGTCAAACAGAAAAGAGCTCCTGGTGCGAGGAGATATATCCTCCACGTCGATTTCGACAGCTTCTTTGCTGCTGTATCCTTGAAAAAGAATCCGCAGTGGAAGGACAAGCCTGCCGTTGTTGCGCACGGAAACGGAAGTGGTTCTGAAATTGCAAGTTGCAATTACCCGGCGAGGCAGTTCGGAGTCAAGAATGGGATGTGGATGAAAAAAGCACAAGAGTTGTGTCCTGGCCTCAAAATTTTACCCTATGACTTTCCAGCCTATGAAGAAGCCAGCCGTGCATTCTACGATGCGATACTCAGCACAGACGGCATAGTCCAGAGTGTCAGCATAGACGAAGCGCTCATCGATGTCTCTGCTGTCTGCGCAGCGGCAGGTGGCTCAGATGGCCATAACATGTCCGAGGGTAGCATTTATCGCGAACAAGCCAAAGCGGATGAGATTGCTCAGTCACTACGTGAGAAGGTCAAAGAGAAAACTGACTGCAACGTCTCGGTTGGTATTGGTGGGAATATTCTCCTAGCCAAGGTTGCCTTGCGCAAAGCCAAACCGGCCGGACAATACCAGATTAAGCCTGAGGAAGTACTCGACTTCATTGGTAAACTTCAGGTCCAAGATCTACCAGGTGTGGCTTGGAGCATAGGCGGGAAACTCGAGGAGTTCGGGATTACATTTGTCAAAGATATCAGGGAACTTTCGAAAGAGAGGCTCTCGCATGTCCTAGGTCCGAAGACTGGGGAAAAGCTTTGGGAATATGCTCGTGGTATCGATCGAACTGAAGTCGGCGAACAAGTCGTTCGCAAATCTGTCTCGGCTGAAGTCAGCTGGGGTGTTCGGTTCGAAAACCAAGAGCAGGTTGATGAGTTTTTCGGAAGCCTATGCGGGGAGTTGACGAAGCGCCTGCTGAAAGAGAAGGTTAAGGGGAAACAACTCACGTTGAAAATCATGCGCCGTTCTTCTGACGCACCTTTGGATCCACCGAAGCATCTCGGCCATGGGAAATGCGATACCTTTAACAAGAGTATTGTGTTGGGTGTTGCTACCAACGCAAAAGAAGTCCTCACAAAGGAAGCGTTGTCGATGCTCAAAGGACTCGGCTTCTCTCCCGGCGAACTGCGAGGCATTGGCATCCAGATGACCAAATTAGAACCTTTGAAGAGCGCGACGGATGGTCAAGCTGAAAGCTCACAACGTCGATTACAGTTCAAGGTCAAAGCTTCTGAACCACCAAGCGCTCGCAAGCCGCAAGCCGCAGAGGTAGATCCTATTCAAGACGACCCAGAAACTCCAAGGAAACCGAAAGCCCAGGAGCCAGACCAAATTTCCTTTGGTGCAGAGAACTTGAATCGCACTACTCCTTCCCGGAAGCCGCTGAACACGCTCGGAACGCAATTCCTCCTACCCACTCAAGCTGATCCAGCTATCTTGGCTGAACTTCCGGAATCCATCCGCTCCAAGCTATTAAGACAGCGTGCATCCTCGCCTACTCCCATCGGTCGTACTACTACGGCAAGACCCGAATCCAAATTATACAAACCGGAAAGGATCCCTCTAACTGCACTTCCTGCGCCCTCCCAACTTGACCCCGAGACTCTGAACGCCCTTCCCGAAGACGTCCGCGCCGAAGTCCTCGCCCAATACGCTGCGGGCACCACACCAGCATCTCCCCACCGAAAACGGGACCAGACTATCCTCCCACAGTCTCCTCGTAAGAACCGAATCATAGGCATACCATTCAAAAAACCAGTTGCCGCGCCTGTTAAAAGAGGGAGAGGCAGGCCCCCAAAAAGCGCGATGTTGGCAGCTGCTGTGAACCCGACTTTGAAGGATAAGAATGGGGCGACGCTGACGCAGGCGAATTTCATCAGTCTGAAGAATCCCTCGCGCTCACGACAAGGGAGTTGTGGACCCAGTAATCCTATATCAAACGACATGTCCACTATTACACCTGATGATACGGTAAAGGATTTGGATCCGGAATTCCTGTCTGCGCTCCCTGAGGATATTAGGCACGAGGTCATTGAAGAACATAAACGCCAACGCCGCGCCTCTATAAAACTCGCGGTCTTTAAGAAACAGAAAGCTGCTGCTGCTGCTGCTCCTCCCCAGCAACCAAAGCGCCCGAATACACTTAAGATTCCCCGACCGATGAAACCAACGTTCACCGCGCAGCGTCTGCATGCGGCACCAGATCTGCGGAAAGCGATAAAGGAGTGGTTCAACGAGTTCCTTGAAGACGGGCCCTACGATGAGGATGTTGGAGCATTGGTCGGGTATTTGAAGAAAGTGGTCTTGGAGGAGAGGGACTTAGAGAAAGCAGTGGGGGTTGTGCGGTGGATGGTCTGGGTGGTGGAGGAGGGTGAGGGGGCTGTTGAACAGCAGGCGTGGGGCAGGGCTGTTGCGAGGGTCAAGGAGAGCGTACAGGAAAGTGTTAGGAAGAGGGGTTTGGGGGAAGTTGATTTCA
This sequence comes from Delitschia confertaspora ATCC 74209, assembly GCA_010093945.1. NCBI lineage: Eukaryota > Fungi > Ascomycota > Dothideomycetes > Pleosporales > Delitschiaceae > Delitschia > Delitschia confertaspora. The sequence continues at coordinate 42,939 of ML993982.1, read as the reverse complement.
ACTAAGTCTGTCCCTGGAGATGTTTGGGCAATAATGGGATGGCGTGGGTTGGGTTTGACTTCCTGGTTTGTAAGACATTGTTGTGCCTATTTTATACCAGAACCTATGCGGGCTCTACTTTTTCCTAGAAAGAATTGTATTATATTACAGCTACCACGTTTTCACAACGCGGATTCATGGATCCTGTACCTTAAATCTCCGCCAATACATAGGTCAGCTTTTACTTTATTCTTCCGTAGTGATCATTTAATCAGGCTTATATTACCTGGAGTCCAAGAAGGCAACTAATTCCGTTCGACGCTGTCCTGATTCCTCGAGGTGCGATCGCACTTCACTTTATAGATTATATAGTCCGATTAGTCGTATTACCTAAGCAAGCGTGAAAGTAGAATTGTTTTAGAGTCGTCCATTCTTGGGCAGCCTTTATGGAAGCTATTTCTGCTTGGTATTTCTTTACTTAGAAACAGAAGGGTGAGAGCAGTGCATGAGAAACCGGTGGTAATTTATGAAAATGTAGTAAGTTTGCTATGGATTTGACGGTAGTAAACTCAAGGAAGTTTTGATCAGACTGTAGCCATGCTGTAATACTATTCTCTTTCGAATGGAATTGTGCGTGAGATTTTCTCGGTGCGGATTTGGATTTTTACCTGGTTTCTTGCTTATTAGTGTCACTACCTCTATCGACTTATCATCATGAGTTCTTCCATGAGGTATGGCTGCAGTGATGAATTTCTTTTCACGAGAATTTTGCAAGAGGCATTGCGGTTTACACAGGGAGAAAATGGAGAACTTGGTGACAAGGGGGAAGCCGAGAAGGCCAGAAGACGAGAAGATTTGTACAATTCAATTGGCATGTCTAATACAATTACATGCATAGATATCTTAAAGCTATCTGCAGCAAATTCCCCTCCTCGTATTCCCCTCCGCATCCAGGGGGAATATTTTGATTCCCGTCATGGTTACCCTCAGCATCAGTATCAAACCCAAAGCCGCTCCTGTATATATAAGCGCTTTGATTCGTGGAATACGGCCGCAGTGGTTTCACGCTCAAGTCGAACACATAATCCAGCCCCGTTTAATCCAAAAGCTGGTTGAAACACAGGTCCGTGGGGACTGTTTGCAGGGATTTCGCTATCCCTCTTGTGAACTGCTGTCTATTAATAGAAGGAAGCGACCTCAACGGTCCAGCTACCAGCGACTGTTCAGCCGGGACGTGATGACGAGAGAACGTGTGCTGCTGTCGCGTCCCATCAGCCACGCCACTGGACCAGGCGGTTATTCTCGCCCATGTATAATCTCTGCTCATAATACAGGTCCCGATGAACCAGTTCCCGCGATTTGAAAAGATCAAACGGGTTCTGGTGTTTGTTGAAGTGGAAGTGGAAGAGGACCCAGCGATCAATGGTGGTGCTCCGGTGTTGCTGAAAATTATGCGCGATTTCCTCTTAGCGCCTGTGAACGTTCCGCCTGTCCTTGAACCTACCCAGTATGCTACTTCAAGGAACGGCCGGAGGGCCCCGCTGCGGTCTGGAGTGTAATACTGCCACCAGCATAGGTTAAAGACAGAGCCAAGTCTGGCAAAAAAGGTATACCATCCAAGCAGAGTGCCCGATTCTACCTTGATCGATACCGACGTTACCACAAATCTTCTCTAGCCCATGTGCTTCTATCGAGGGGCTTGGCCCGCGGTTTGGTGTGTAGGCGGAAATGTGTCCTGGTAAGGGCCGGCCGGCGCGTTATATCATCTTCACTGTATTGGCCCTGAATCCGGCCTCCTTAGGCCCCGGCAGGGATGTTGCCGATATCTATTCGCCTGATGTCTAACTTGTCTCACCCAAGAGCGGAATTCCAAGAGAAGATAGATAGGAGAAATGACTTACTTTGACTATATATCGGCGAAAAGAATTTACTACTCTTCTCTTCTTACTCTATCTGATGGTAATACTCAAGCCTCTTAGGCAGGTAAAAGGTAGAAATTAAACAGACTCTTAAGAGATTAAGATAAAAAATTAAAGAAAAACGCTTCCTTTCTATATAAATAGCCAAGGGAGCATATCTATCTTTCTTTTTTACTCCATATACTGGTAATAGTTAAGTTAATAGAGTAGTAGAAAATAGGGATAAACAGACTCTATAATACCTTAATTAGATATTTCTAGAAGTAAAAGTGAAAGGGAGAAGAAAGCTTACCGTGAAACCATGTCGCCAGGGTCCCTCCTCTAGATTTACCTCTGTCCCTCTCTCTTAGTCTTCCCTCTTTGTCTACAACGAAGCATCCAGCCCCTTAGCAAGAACATACAGTGCCGCCAACTTCGGCACCTTAACCCCCTTCCCCTCGGCCATCCGTACCACATTCCCAACAATAGCCTCGACTTCCATCTTTCTTCCTGCGCGCACATCCTGCAGCATACTCGGCTCAACCCCAGCGCTCTTAGGAATCCTTGCTTTCGCCCTTCCCAGCTGGAACTCAGCGTCGTCGCGGGACAGCATCGCACCATAGGCACGAGCTACTTCGACAATCTCCATCATGATGGCGAAGACGAAGTCGGTGGAAGAGAGGGAGGATGACATGAACTCGATGTCTGTGCAGCGGGTTAATGCACAGATGGGATTCCAGGATGCGTTTACCAGGAGCTTTGTCCAACGCTTCAGTTGGACGTTGCCTTGAAATTCTGCGGTGCCTCCGGCGGCTTTGACGAGCTCTGTAAAGACTTTTGCATGGGTGGGTAGAGCAGTGGATGGATAGGCACCGAGTTCGAGGCGTTCGATTTCGCCGTGGGTGATGATTCCGGCGGGGCGCTGGGTCACGGGGAGATAGACTACGGAGCTGATGATCGGGTTTGTCGGGAAGGCGTCAGCATATTCTTGTTCGATTCCAATGCCATTTTGGATAAGGACGATGGCGGTGTGGTCAGGCGTTATGGCTGGTGCTATTAATTTGGGGACCGTAGCTGGAATGGCTTTGCTGCAGACGACTACGAAATCAAACGGCTTGCCGGGCAGGGCCGTAGAGGAAGCGGCCTCAGTACAGTCCCGGACGACATTGGGTTTGAAATGGATGTTTTGGCCGAAGATGTGAGAGTTGATGATGAAACCATCTTGCTTTATGGTGTCGTAGTTGGAGCGGCACACTGCTGTGACGGAAGATACTTTGGAGAGGAGATAGAGATATATGGCTCCGACGCTTCCAGCGCCAAACAGCAAGACCTTTGGTTTACTATGTTCACTCATCTTGTCAGTGCGGAGACAGAACGTTCGGGAAAGAGGGAATAGTTACCTTAGCCAGATGGTTTGTCGTCAAGAGAAAGTTGAGGCGGTTCGTTTTAGTATGGCAAGGATTGGCTCTATGGTGGGGTGTTGAGATCCTAACCGCCATTTCCTGCCCCATACATTCATCTTCAGCGTGAAGACATCATTGAGCAACATTAAAGCCCTTATACACCCTCAAATATTGAAAGAAGAGTGCGCTGCTAGTTCGCGTCCAATCCAAGCTCACAGCTGCAATTAAACCAAGAAAACAGGCCCCTTGCTAAACTTTGGTTCCCCCCAACCTTCACCATCCCTCAAATCATAGGCAAAGCAATCACCTACAAATTGGTAACAACTGTGCCTTCCCTTGCACGTCTTCAAAATTTCTCCCATTTGTCCATTCCCCCAAGTTAAGCGTCCCCAAGCGCCACAACGTCCTTTTCCTTAAAAAGCCTCAAGCTCTCCGACCCAGTAGCATCGGAACCCTACTCCCCTCCAACACCCACAGACTATCCTCCGGGTTTGTCGACCTTGGCGCAATCCCCATGTACCCCTTCTTCGTTATGAAAAACCGACGTGCCCATGTGGTCGTTTTCAACGCGTAATGGATGGAGCTGATGCCCTCATCGAAGTCCATCCGCTGGCCGAATATCGCAGGGCGACCCTGCGTATCGCGGGAAATGCAACGAACCGACATGTACCAGGCCTCGAAAGCGTTGTGGTAGGATACCGTGGCTCTCCAGTAGGAGATCTCGCTGGTTCCCTTTTGGCATTGGTGACATGACCGGTCTGAACCATGTCTCCCAAGACAACCTTCCAGAACATAGTGTCGAGGTGTTCACCGGTGGGGTAATAGGAGACCTGCTCTGTTTGCTGCTCCGTTGCTAACTTTTGCCATCGATTTATAGTAGTAATGGTGTCGCTGAATTGAGCATTCAGGACGATGGCGCGGACTGCCTGTACGTCATCCACATAGCAGCCTTGGACCTCTAAAATCGTTTCACTGTGCCGGCAGACATTCCAAAAAAGATTGCTTCCACCAGCATTGTATATTACAAGAGAGTTGACCCTTTCGATAGTACCGGGGAAGCATGGCAGGCTCCAGTCAATGGCCCGCCTCGGGAGACTGCTTATCCTCTGGCGGCCCGATCTTCTTTCAGATCGCCAGCAAGCATGTGAAGAGACCTTGATTGAAAAATTATGCTGAGTGTAGTGTGCTGAAAAGTCTCCGATGCATTGAATTTGTAGTTTGGGAGCGATGGGGGGCGCCCTTGCCAGTTTGTGACCAACCCTAGCAGAGCGAATACTTTATCCCACTTGTCGGTGGCCTCATGCGAGCGGAAGTACTAAAGGAGAGAAGCCAGGGGGGCAGCATTGTTTATATTCTGATATTGGAGCCGGGTGTTGTCGATTTGCATCACTATATTACTAAACCTGGTGAGGTCATGACCTTGCATGTTTCCTGATAGGCTTAAAAATAGAGAACGACGCTCTCGTTCATAATGAGCAGCGGCGCTAGCGAACATTGTCTAGGGAGCCGAATGCATTCCGTAGTGAACAATGGCCTTTCGAGCGAGGACGGTTTCTTGGATGACTCCATATGCGAGTCCACTGCAAGATGTTAATGTGAAAGGCCAAGTAGCTGAGCAAAATTCCTCACCCAAAGTCCGCTCATAAGTTTTTCTAAGGCCCCCCCATATTCCCACAGATTTTGGCTTTCCATGTTTGGTTTGACTTGACTGTTTTACCCTCGAGAAAAAGACGAGCGGGTTAGGGAATCTGGAGCTCAGCTGCAGGCCTTCGGCGAAGTTAATATCAAAAATCAATACGCCTCGATCCAGTCTGTGAAGAAAGCAAAGGCCTCCAAAGATGCTTTTGGTGGGCTGCGCTGCGGTATTAGGTGGTTTCTCGTGCATATATGCGTCCACTTTGCTCCGATCCCTAGAATTATCCTACCAAGTAACACAAGGAGGGCCTCCTTGACGCAAGGCATTCCAGTCTTCATCTGAAATAGTTTGCTTACTTAGACATGATGGTTCAAGGTAGTCTTCCTTCGTCCCTTCCCCGAACCAGATGACAGATTCATTACGTTTCCTACATCTCTTCCCCATCAGTCCAACCTGGTGTGTTCTTCCAGAGACATCGGTCTGGCTGATGGCCAAGGCATCTGCCCAAACCAGAATCGGATAGTCTAGTCGTCTCAACCGTCGAAGGATGGTATAGGGATTACTTGAGATTGGAATACAGGTGCGAGTTGCACGTAACGAGTATCCGTCTTGTCGCATCCATATTTCCCCCAGTGTAAGAGATAGTGATATAGGGATCGCTGGCTTCTGCAATGATCCATCCGTGAAGGGTGCATTAGAGCTCTGAGTTGTCCCATCTGTCGGGCAACTGATCTATAAGTTGGATACTGTGAGAATTCTATGGCAATGGAGAGAAGATACTGTCAGGCATTAGAACTATGTTCCAATATACTAGTATAAGCAAATATTACCACAAGGTCGAGAGATCTTTGGTTCCCCCCCCCCCTTTGATATACCGGGAGGAGAACCCTCTCCAGGATCTCACATTATCCTTGTCGCGCGGCTATGAAAAACTCAGCCACCATACCTATGCCACGTCCAGGCAGTTCAGCGATGACGAAACAACCGCGAGACGTTCCAAGACTGAAAATTTGGGATATGTTGCAGCGTTCAGGCGTGAAGAATGGATATAAGTTGACACAATCATAACGACATATAGTACTACAGACGGGTTGGGCAGGTGCCTGCTTGGGCGTAGTCATGGGGTCTGTCTTAGCATAGTCACGAGGTCTTACCTCCCAAATTTGACATACGCCAGCTACCGTATAAGAGAAGGACTGAAGATGACTAGCAAATCAAAATGCAAAAAAACCATTCGACTGAAGGTTGTAGGGCAAATGATAGAAGAAACGAAGGAGGCGGAAGAAATTGGGTATCTTTTACATCTCACCATATCTAACAAACCTATACTGGGCGTAGAAAGCTCTCATCGTCTAAAAATTTACGAGCGTCGTCCACCATGTTCTCATAAGTATCCTCTGCGCCACCAAGAGCATCAAGTGATAGGCCTGCTACGCCTGTCGACAGATCCACGAGGCCCTCGCGTGGAGGAGAGAATTGACGTAGGCGTACGCCACTTTCAGCGAAGATTTCAGCGGTCTTGGTGTCTACCAAGTACGCTTGGTTGTACACGACCTCGCTGATCCCGACTTGGGTGATTTTTACGCTACATGTGAGACATGGGCAGGTGTTGCAGTATAGTATGGCGCCTTCACCGATCCGATCACGGCCGGCCTCTAGGAGTGCGTTTTCTTCTGCGTGGAGGCAGAGGCAGGTTGATAGGCCGACGCCGCCAGGAAGAGCACTGTTGCATCGTGGGCCTGCAATAATATATTAGCACGCCACTGGCAATGTAGCCGCAGGTTTACCCACATCCGCCCTCGTTGCAATTCGTCATGCCTCTTGGTGTCCCATTGTATCCCGTACTGATGACCCTCTTTTCTCTCACAATAACACACCCAACGGCTCTTTTCATACAGTTACTCCTCTGTGCAGCCAAATCCGCCAACCGCATGAAATATTGATCCCAGCTGGGCCGTAGGCGAGAGCCATTGGGTAGATCAAGGGACTTGAGAGAGGAGTTGAGAGTGGCCAGGGAGGTGGTGGAGTTCAGGAGCTTCAGTTGGGCACGCTCAATAAGCGCTCCAAGGCCAGTTCCGGGTGAGTAGAGGTGGGCATCATTGCGAAGAACAAACTGCTCCAGAGTCGGAGGGTTGAGATTGGTCTTGAGACACCTGAAGGCCGTTAACCTAGGGCGAAGAGTTGTGCGGTCTTCCACTTGGATTACCTTTCCATAAATCTCTGCCATCGGACACTCACTGGCGCATCAACGCTGACCAGAAGGAAGAACGGCCTCCGGAGCAAAGCATCCACGACCTTTTCGTCCCAAATATCTGTGGTAACCCAACGTTCTCTCCATCTTAGCGTGACAAAGTCCAGCAAGGCATCGGTAGTGGGAAATGAGAGCTCTTCGTCGAACGACCTTGGGTCAGGGGTAGGGACACGAGTATTGTATGCGGATTTCTCGACGACAGGCGTGCCGTCAGGACGTGCAAGCCGTATGCGTTTAAATTGATGCTCTTGTATAAGATATGATGCTATAGAAGTCTTTCCTGCGCAAATTCCTAAAGAGATAATTGTCAGTGGACGATTATACATATAAGATGGGGTGAGGGTGCTCACCTCCGCAGAGTCCAATTAACATTTTGACAAAGAAAGACACAAAATGTAATAAACTTTTGGGTTGTTTCGGGGTATATATCGCAAAGGGCCAATATCCAAAATTTATTTGAGGTTATGAAACGCGTGGTGGGGCATTTGACGCGTCCGGGGAAACGCGAGCGGAATGTCTTGGCACTTCCCCGCCGAAGCTCGGGCTGATGTCAGGTGGTGGCGGAGAAGGTGAGAGGGGTGGTGGGGTTCGGGCACGAGCTCCCTCACTTTCAAACCTCCGATATTCACTGCCCAACTCATTGCACCGTCCTTCACTCCTGATACCTCCACGTGAGACAAAACTACCGCCAGGCACCTCACCACATGATTTCCTATATGACTCCTTGCTTATCTTCAACTCCGACTTCTTCTTCCTTTTGGCATACTCTCCCTTGACATCACAGTAACAGCTTCACACAATGACTTCCCTCAAATTCGCGACCTGGACGACGGATGTCGAGATCCAGTTCTATGCTGCTCTAGCTCATATTAAAATAAACCATGATAAACTTGATGATTCTGCACGTAAGATCCTAGGTCTCTATGACATACGGCCAGGCGACCACCCGTCGCGCTCAAGCCGGTTGCAAATACATGGAAACGCGTTGACGACAGACGAGTTAGTACTCCTTAAAAAAAACCAAGACGCAACGACACTGACCAAGTTTTCTGCTAAAAAGCATCCCTGCGAATTACCTGCGTGCGGAGGGTATCATTAAAAACTGTAACACTATTGAGGACTACAGAAACTTGGACCGGAGCGCGATCATCGAGCGGGCGGGAAGGACAGTGAGTGCAGCCAGCAGCACGTCCATTCCCGGTTTACTAATATAATCTATAGATATGGGAAGCTATCCATGACGGTTCCATCTACGAGTGCCCCTCCCTCCTCGCTTCTTTCACAGCGATCTTCTTTGCCGACTTGAAGAAGTACAAATTCACCTTCCACTTTGGATACCCTGCTATTCATTCCGACCCAGCTTGGAAGCAAGTAGGCGAGGCTACCCAGCTCACCTCGACAGAAACTACACACTTGGTGGATTCGGTCCAGACGTGGAAGTACAGAGCAGATGCTAGACAAAGAGGCTTCTTTTTGGCGAAGCGTGTCAGAGGCGGAAATACGGACGACCCGCAGAGAACGCCAGGTGAGGATATAGGATACAACTGGGTAATCGGAAATTTGTCAAAGTATGAACAGGGCTTCTTCGACGGCACCGACAATCAGGACCGGTTCATTGGTTTCGCAGATCCGTCTACCTATCGTGAAAATCCAGGGTGGATGCTCCGTAATCTCTTAATTCTGATCCGGCATCGATGGAAGCTCGATGAGGTGCAAATCCTTTGCTACCGGGATACCCATCTTCGGCGCGACCAAGCGCACTCGTTAATTCTCCATTTGAAGTCGGACGCACCAGCTGCCAACCCATCACCAATGACTGCCGAAGAATCTCCTCGTCCACGAACCCCGAAAATGCCGAAAGTCACCGGCTGGGAGCGGAATGAAAATGGCAAGCTCATGTCACGACTTGTAGACCTTTCGGAATACATGGACGAACGGAAATTGGCGGACCAGGCAGTTGACCTCAACCTGAAGCTCATCAAGTGGAGGATAGCCCCCAACATTGACCTGGATGTTATAAAAAATTGTAAGTGCTTGCTTCTCGGGGCTGGTACCCTGGGTTCCTATGTATCGAGGAATTTAATGGGCTGGGGAGTAAAGAAAATTACTTTCGTCGATAATGCCAAAGTCTCATTCTCGAACCCGGTACGGCAGCCGTTGTACGACTTCAAAGACTGTATCAAGGGCGGTGCAAAGAAGGCTGAGCGAGCTGCTGAAGCTCTGGAAGAGATATATCCTGGTATAGACGCACAAGGCTATGTTATGTCTGTTCCAATGGCTGGCCATCCGATTACGGAACCGAAAAAAACCAAGGCCGAATTCCAACTGTTACAGAAGTTAATAGACGAACACGATGCCATCTTCTTGCTCATGGACACGAGAGAGAGCAGATGGTTGCCTACCGTTATGGGCAAAGCAGCAGGAAAGATAGTATTGAATGGAGCGCTTGGATTTGATACTTATGTGGTTATGAGACATGGTCTCAAAGCAACAACTGAGCATGAGGCCGAGCTAGGTTGCTACTTTTGCAACGACGTGGTTGCACCGGCAGATGTAAGTCGTTTGTTTCTACCTTCAAGTACTTCTTAGTCTGACCTCCTCAAGTCCTTGAAAGACGCAACCCTCGACCAACAGTGTACTGTCACCCGTCCAGGCGTCGCACCCATTGCCTCCGCACTCCTTGTCGAGCTCCTTGTCAGCGTGCTTCAGCATCCTTCCAAGGCTCGAGCGCCTGTCGACCCTTCGAAAATCCCCTCCACAGCCTCACCATCTCATCCCTCTTTACCTCCACATTTCACCCATCCACTTGGCATGATTCCTCACACTATTCGGGGATACATGTCTAACTTCAATAACATTCTGGTGGAAGGAAAGCCGTTCGACTGCTGTTCTGCGTGTAGTGACACGATCCTGAACCTTTATCGCGAGGACCCTTGGGATTTCCTGCAGAGGGCACTTAATGAGAGAGGCTGGGTCGAGGAGATTAGTGGGTTGGCGGAGGTTCAGAGGAAGGCAGATGAGGCAGCAGCGGAGATCGAGTGGGACGAAGAGGACGAGGGGGCGGAGGAAGGGGAAGGTGAGCTGGTTTGAGGAATCAGAGTGAAGTGGTGTGCTTGGATGTGATTTCCTTTATGGGTTGAGGGCTTGTACAGCTGTATTTCTTTCTTTCATCGACGGCGTTTGGATATCCATTCCCCAAAGGGCTGTTCACAGTTGGCGTTTGGAACCTGGAGTTCTTCACACGGTAAGAGTGCGCCTGAGCTTTCTTTATAGTCCCATACGTCAATGTTTCGATGCTCTATTTTGAGGGTTTGCTTATTAATTTGTTTGGCTTGTTGACTGGTAAAGTGTGAGTACTATGATATATTGTATCTTTTCGTCGGCTTGTTGAATGATGGCCACAACTTTATAGTCCCTAGTAGGAAATCCAGATATGGATATCACCATAGGATTGATGTAGTAGTCTCTGCTACCTTCTTGTACCGTTTTACTTGGTATGTACCAACCAGCTTTTCAAAGCCCGGAACTGTCCTTTGTGACCTCTAGCGATATTGCACTACGTATATGCAGGCATACGAGGCCAAGATAATGCCCAAATATAGGTTGCCCAATCAGAGAGGATGGTGCTCGCCTGAGCGTACACTTCTTTTCAACGTCACGCCTTATTCTTGACTTCTACTTCATGATTCTAACCTCTCTCGCGGAGTCAAATAATCTTTACACACTTTCCCTGCATTCCACAGCTCCATGTAATCGAGAAGCTGGTACCAGTTACTAGACCACTCCACTGCCTGCACTTAGCATCGACATCTCTTACTACTCATCTCAGGTGCTTGCTCATACCGAGCCAGCTTGCAGTCAGTTCTCCTTTTCAGCGACTCAATTTTCAATTCTAGTCTTACCCAGTAATAAGCTCAATCGTCAGAGTTTTTCACAGTTCATCGCATACTCCTCTGAAGAGCGAGAATCCTCAGCCACCAATTTTGACCTTAAACCGCAGCTTTAGCCATCACAATAAACAAGACAATGGATATCCTAAGCCTCTTTATGCTCACCATCTTCACCTACACCCTCACTCGACTCTACAGATTCCACCACAACTATACTCTCGCCGGTAAAACCGGCCTCCACATAATATGCGCGCCCCTTGACCCCTATGGCACCTTCTGGCAAATCATAGGTCCCATGTTCATGCCTCTCCTCCACAAATCACCATTCTTTCTGACCAAATGGTGTCGAGCTCTCGACCTGACATGGTCCTGGCGGGACGGCTACATGATGCACGAGAAATTCGGGGCGTCCTTCTTGGTAGTGCATCCGGGGAATATTGTTTTGGTGACGGCGGATCCGGAGACTATTACGACAGTTCTGGGGAGGAGGAATGAGTTTGTTAAGGGTGAAATGTACGAACCCCTGAATCTCTTTGGCAAGAACGTAGATACAGTCAATGGCCCCGACTGGTCCCGCCACCGCAAACTCACAGCCCCCTGCTTCAACGAGCGCATCAGCTCCCTCGTCTGGTCTGAATCCCTCGTTCAAGCCACCTCTATGTTACAAAAATGGCTTCAATCGCACCCCAACCACAACCATACCTCCTATAAAATCAATACCGTCGTCGACGACACCCGCATCGTCGCCCTCCACGTCCTCTCCACCGCCGGCTTCGGAATTCGGCAAGACTTCCACGGCGGCGCTACGACAATCACTGCAGGCCACACGATGTCGTATCGTGATGCGCTGATGACGGTGTTGGGGGATTTGTTTACGCTGTTGGTTGGACTTTGGAGGGTGAAGGCTCTGGTGCCGTGGTTGCCAAGGAGGGTAAAAAATGTCGGTGTTGCGGTGAAGGAGTTCCGGCAGTATATGGACGAGATGGTTGAGCGAGAGCGAGGGCTGTTGCAGGAAAAGAATGGGGCGATGAGACCGAATTTGATTGCTACGCTGATCCGGACAAGCGATGAGGCGATAAATGAGGGCATAGGGGCGAAATCCTCGATAAGACTGTCAGATGACGAGATCAGGGGGAATATCTTTATATTCAACTTAGCGGGACATGATACCACTGCTAATACGCTGGCTTTCGCGTTTAGTTTGTTAGCGTTACATCCAGAGTCTCAGAAATGGGTTCAGGAGGAGCTGGATGAGGTGATGGATAGTAAAGGAAGTGATACATATGAGGATACGTTCCCCAAGTTGAAGAGGACGATGGCGACTGTTGTAGGTTTGGACTGATTTTTTGACCTCTAGTCTTCGGGCAGCTGCCCTTCCGTCTGGGTTGTATGATTGTTCGAACCCTTTCCTTCTATCTCCTTCTATGTTCCTTTATTGTTTCCCTCTTGTCACTTGACCTTTTCGTCTACCTCCTATCTACTTCTCCATACTAACATCCCCCAAGTACGAAACGCTCCGTCTCTACGGCCCCGTTCCCACAATCCCGCGCTCAACTTCCGCCCATCTCTCCCCAACCCTCATTCCTATCCCCCTTTCGCCTTCCAAATCAATCACCCTCCCCCGAAACACCCCAATATCCCTCAACCTCTACGCCAGCCATATCTCCCCTCACCATCCGCTGTTCTCCGCCGAGAATGGAGACACGTTCGATGCACTCTCCTTTCGCCCCTCACGCTGGATCAACGCCGATTCGAATGAGCTCCTGCCTATGCCGCACGGCTTCCAGCCCTGGAGCTCTGGGCCCCGGATTTGTCCAGGTATGAAGTTTGCGCAGGTTGAGGCTGTGGGTGTGCTTGCTACTGTGCTGAAAAGGGTAACTGTAGATGTTGACGGGCCGGCGGAGGACAGTAACGAAGGAAAGGAAGAAGAAAAGGGGTTCAGAGCTCTGGGCAAGGGTGAGAAGAATGCGATGAGTGTGGACGGGGAGGTAGAGTCGCTGGTAAGGGATGGGGACAAGGCAATTCGGAGGGAGATAGCGAAGAGTAAGCTGAGGGATGTGTTGAAAGGAGCGGGTTTTTCGGGTGCGAGTTTGGCGATTTTGCCGGAGAGGAAGGGGGAGGTGTGGTTGAGAGTGTCTGAGAGAGAGTCGCACGGAGGGGGGGATCGAGAGTAGAGTGTGGCAGGTGAAGCTTCTTGGTGATGTGGTTGATAGTATGGGTGTGCACTGTAAGGAGGTTCATGAGAAGAAGATTGGGAAATAGCAGAGGAGAGGGGCATGGTGGGAATAGGTGGCAGTGACAGCGGGAACCAGGAAATATGAGTCACAGCTATCAGCATTCTTTATATTATATGTCTGTCTTCTCATTGTACTTGTTTGAATCATAGGAAACTAGAAGAGTTTTACTGATTGAAGGATGTTGCTCTTGAACTCGACATTAGTAATATGAATACGCATATAGGGCCTTCCATGATAGGAAGGAACCGATCATACCCCTAACATTTAGACTGAAGATACGAGCTCGATTTCTTGGCTTTTAATCTGGATAGTAGAACCTGAGTTTTTCAGTAGTTTTTTGTTAACCAAAATACAGGTATATTATAGAGCGCTAAGGATATAACATGCACTCAGGGTTGGAACTGGCTTGCATATCCAGATCCCCTTTACCACAGTTTTCCCCTCCTTGGGCAGAAGTCCCATTTGAGCTTAGAACTGGCAAGGCTACTACCTATGTGTACCTGACTGGCTCATTGAGCCTATCGTAGTGACACTGCCATCCCCAATTTAAATAGACCGACACGCACATCCGTCCTTCCCAGCCATAGAGGCAGCGTTGTCAACGAGACACGTGCATTAACGTGACCCCCCAACCCTTATGCCCTATCCACATGGGTTGGCCTTGACAAATTTCCTCCAAGAAGCGCCTAGAATCCAGAAGTTTTCTCTGCCCCGTTCGTGCAGGATAAATAGACACGCGCTCAAAGTGGCGCAAGCATGGAATTCTCCCATCGTACTATCAACCAAGGACATCAAGTATGGTTGTCCTGTAGACCGTATATCGGGTGGTTAAGGTCTGAGAATTCAAAAGACCCTCAGAGAAGATATAATGTCGTGTACCGGTACTGGAAGTGATTTTCGTAAGCAGCTCATTTGGAAACAAGATGATATGGAAGAGAACCCCCATGTGGCAGTCATTTTCTTAGTATTGTAGATTTAAAGAGCGTAGTGGGGATGATTTAATTTTCTGGGACTTATTTAAGCGCTCCTAACTCAACGCTCCACCTAATAGGAGTAGTTAGAGTCGTTTAGCAGGAACGGAGAAAGTACCTTAAGAGATTTCTAGAAGTGATTACTACTTGTGGACATAAAGTGTAGAGAAAAGAAAGGAAGAACGACATTAAGAATGCAACTGAATGTAGAGGATGACATGAGCACAACGGAGTAGGGAAATAGCTAGCCACGCTCTTATAGTAGATAAGCTCATATATCATGTCAAGAAAGAAACAGGTATCAGAGCAATCCAGATAGACATCTTCTATTTCTGTGAAAAAGAAAGATGATAGAAACAGGAATTAACAACAAAAGGTCAGGCGTAGAACCAAGCGCAAAAAGAAATTAAATAGACATATAGTCTAGAGCGCTAAGTTAAGATGATGAGTAGGAACGCAAAAAAGCTGCTGACTCGGCCGAGACTTGAACTCGGGACCTTTTGTGCACACAGAAGTGTTAGACAAACGTGATAACCAACTACACCACCCAGCCATTTACTATTAATGCAGATCTTGTTTTGGTGAGACAACTAAATAGGTATAATGTGGATATGTGGGTCATTGAGATGTGGCACCAGGTCTAGATGCTAGTTTTTAGGGGAGGTTGAGGGGTATTGAATTGTAAAGGAGGTGTAGACGTAGAAGAGGTCCCGTAAATGAAAAGAGGAATAGAAGTAGTAATGTTGCCTTATGTGTTGGCTGAGGTTTATTAGAATGGATGAGTAGAATTATAAGTGGGAATATAAGTCAACTTTTAAAAGATCTCAGACTATTGGAAGTGATCCCATCAACCGCAGATGTAGGAACGGTGAATAAACTACAAGCTAGCAGTTTTCCCCTGTTTATCTTAATAAAGTGTCTCAGGATAACTTTCTGAGTTTCAGTTCCCTTTAGAGGATGGTAACACTACCTCTCATCGAGTTGCTGTCACACATTGAAACCCGTCCAGTATGCCCTTACATGACTCAATAACGCCTCTCACACGGGTATCCTTTTCCATCCCACCCCCCTATC
Organism: Delitschia confertaspora ATCC 74209; assembly: GCA_010093945.1. Taxonomy (NCBI): domain Eukaryota; kingdom Fungi; phylum Ascomycota; class Dothideomycetes; order Pleosporales; family Delitschiaceae; genus Delitschia; species Delitschia confertaspora. The sequence goes on along the minus strand of ML993982.1, from coordinate 27,600 downwards.
CGTATGTCCTCTAAATAGCCAGTCTCCCCGTGCCCTCCCACCCCCTCCAAACCCCCCCAATCACCTTCGCCAAATCGTCCGCACTCCTCCCCTCAGTATCCCGCATTGTTCGTATATCAACAAGTTCTTCAACATTGGGCGCGCGCATGATTCCCCTCACTTCCGCCTCCTGAAACACCTGCGCCGGAAACTCTGTTAGCGGCAATGTGGAAGCCAGGAGCAGGAGCAACCAGGCAATCTCGCGGGATTGCGAAAGCACGGCGCAGTGAAGAGCGGATTGGTTGTCCTGCAGGGGGTCTTGGTAACGGAGGAGGGCATCCGGTGACATTTTTGTGTGGGTGTGCTCATGGCCCTCATGACTCCTGCCCTTGCCCTTGTTGTCCGTGTCCATAACCCCCTCGCCCTCGTCCTCCTCAACATCCTCATCCTCATCCTCATCCTCATCATCCAACAGCAACTGCAAGACACTCTCAAAGTCGCCCTCTCTGCAAAACTCCAAGAAAGCCCTCGCTCTACGCTCCTCAGGATACGCCTTCAGATAGGACTCCTCGCTCAACAGCGGCAAAATATCGAGATCTTTCTGAACACCACCTTCGTTCGTATACGTGACGAGGATTTGGGGGGAACCGGTTTCTGGGTCCGGGGTTGTAATGGAGGAGGAGCAGGAGGGGCATTGAGTTATTTGGTAGGCGGAGAGGAGACATTGCCTATACTCATAATTAGTCACCACCCCCTTTGGAAATATATTTGGGATACAGAGTAGGCTTACCAGTGAAAATGACATCCACAGTTGAGAAGCACATCATCTGGTACCGTTTGAACTCCTCCTGCTGCGCCCGCCGCCGCGCTGCTCGATGCGGCTCCGCCTTCCATTTCAATGTCGGAGTCCGAGTCATCAGGGTGGACTTCAATGACAAGGGGGTCTTTGCACTCAACGCAGACGGACATATTTGCGGTGTTAGGGGGGGATTATGATTTTTGGAGGTTGTTTTGGTGTTTTGAGAGTTGCTGGAAATTTTTGGGCGGGATGTGACGTTGAAGGCGGGGTGGTGGGGTTCCGAATGTTGGAATCATTGAATTGGCAGGGCCCAGGGGAATATCAAATGAAAGAGAGTTTCTCGGTCATCTCTCCTTCTGCCTACAACTTGCTTCGGACACTCCTCCCAATCCATGGAGGCTCAGTGACTACGCCACTAAGACAATTGGTCCAATTTTTGAAGCAGATTTGGGCAGCAATGACAATCTTCATTGCTGCTGTGTACAACCAACTCAGTTCCTATTCCGTGTACCGCCTGAGGCAGCAATGTACAGCATATGAAAGAGCAAATAGCAATGACAATGATATCCCACGCTACACTTCGCACCAATGAAAATACCGAACTGCAAGTTCTATGGAAGACAAAGAGAAGCAAACAAAATGACAAAAGACAGTCAATAAGATGAGGAAGGGAGGAAAAGGGTATCACAAATCGTCCAGCGCCATAGCGTCTACAGAGTCCATAGCGTCATAAACGGCCTCGAACGGTGCATCCCCCATTTCAACCTCCATATCATATCCAAACTCGTCAGAACTGCCATAGTGTTTCGGACCCCCGTTTTTGACCACAGACGCTCCTGTCATGACCACAACCAATGCCTCGCGAGTGCCTGCGAGAATAACCCCTACCATATTTTCTAGCTCCAGATCCTCCAGCTTGATAGCAGTCTTCCTACTGTCGGCCCCGTCTTCGACCTCGTCAGCGTCTTTCCATCGATTGCGGTAGTCCTTCGCGAGACCAAGCTGGATCCTTACGTCTTGATTTCCCAGAGCAGCGTGTAAAGGACAAGACTCGGCGTCGAGCGCGGTAAGAAGATTGGCATGAAACTGATGGGTTGAATAACCGTTCGTACCACCCCCATTAGCTGTATTCGCTGTCGTAGATTGGAGAAGCGCGTTGACATTCATCCCTACTCCAAATCCGCTCACATGGACCCCTAGCAGACCCAAACATAGTGTGACGTACCGCTCCATAACAGTGTACCACTCGAAGAAATCCAGCTTGAACATGCTCTCAGCGGTTTTCTTCGCCATTGTCCACTGTGCTTCATCAACATTACCGCCAAGCAGAAACTGATACCGATGCGCGACTGCCGGACCGGTCTGAGTGCCAGCGTGGAGGATGTCGATTGCGCGTTTATAGGACGACAGAAGAGATTCTCCTTTCCAGTGTAAACGTCGAAGGAGCCTTTGCGCCTTCTCTTTCTCTTCAGCAGCTCGCTCGGCGGGTGTCTGTTTCTGGATGGTGGATGTGAGTTGGGATCTGTTATCGCGGCGAGCCCAGCGTGAATTGAGTAGACTCTTTGGGGTGATATCGGCTTTCTCGCTCGCGCCCATGGTTGCGGTAGTCGTATCGGTTGGTTGAATGCTGATACTGTATAATAGTACAATTGTAAGAATTCGGATAACGTTGATAGCGGCTTGATTCGTACAGCTGTTGCTGAACGATGTTATGGTGGGGGTTGAGGGAGGACAAGAGGGGGGCGCTTGTGAGGCGCTATGTTTATCATGGTCAATCGTTCATTCTGTGAGGAGCGTACCTTCGGGAAGGCGCAGGTGTGGCTGGTGCAGTAGTGAAGTTGTTGGTGGTGGTGATCGAAAGGGCGCGCCGTGCCGTTGAGGAATCGGCAGGGTCCGGAGTGGCACGTGATACGCGTCCAGCAGCATTCTTATCTGCAGGATATGCCTCCAGCAATCAAGAGGCAAAACAATTCATCCATCTCTATCTATTTCAAGCTTATGGATACGAACTTTGTAAACGGAGCCGCTGATTCTCTTGACTATTTTGTATACTGTGTGTGAGGTTAGAACGAGAGTCAAAAACAAAGTGATAGACATTGTATATTATTAAAGAGTTTTCTGGTAACGTGATAGCACCACAGGCGATGATCATGATATTAATGAAAGCAGCAACTTTATTCGATCGTCCCATTAATAAGTCAATAATGTTCCCAACACCGTTACGAACCCGGAATCTTTCATGTAGCTCACCCGACCGGACATCAAACTTCATCCGTATCCTGCCTCAAGTCATCTTATCTCCTAATCGTTCTGAAGCAACATGGTGCGTCAGGGAATGCATACCAAACTACTCGCTCCAAAGTTGTAAGCACCCATGAACGAAAGAGCGGAAAGCCAAACAAAAACAAAAGAAACCCATCACCCCTCATATCAGCAGTCTCGTTTCGCACAACAACTTACCCAACGGTGCTCTCCTCCTCAGCTGCCCGTCGGAAATAGTCCGCATTACTAGTATGCTCCAATCCCGCAGTCTCCAGATCAGTTCCCACACCACTGTCGCTTGGGAGTCCTAGGGTGACAACATGGATATCGGGCTTCTTTTCTGCCTCCACTGGAACAGCAACAACTAGTGCGCCTTCGCCAGGGGCTTCGACTTCGGAAGGGGAGGGTGGGATATGAACAGTGACTGTGTTATCAATGTCCTCATCCTCACTTCCGCTCTCGCTTCCGCTCTGCGACTCATCCCCACCTTCATCAATGGTCTCAGTTCCATTATACATCGAGCGTGCCGTTGAACCGTAGCTAGTACGCCTGTCCACATCGCTGCCGCTCATGTAAGAACCAGAGGCATATGTGTACTCGCTTCCAGTGCCATAGCTGGATCTACCCGAGAAGCTCTCGGCATAGGAACCCTCCACCTCATGTCGGAGTTCAGTACCGGCGTTGCTCTGAAGGTCATCTTCCACCTCTTCCTCGTGCTCTGGATCGTGCTGGCTCTCCGTAGTAGTCTCCTGAGGGGATTCGAGCTCGCTCTCGCTCTCTTCACTGAGGGTCTCGTTTTCCTTGTTGGATTCAGCAAGAGTGGGGCGGCCAGCCCAAGAGCCCTTGCGAAGATAATTAGTCTTGACAGAGTGACTCCGCTTTAGGTTATTAGATCCGTTTGTTCCTCCGGTAGAATAGGAGTATGCTTGAGCTCCGGTGGGGACATTGCTGGTAATTTGACTGAGGGAGAGAATACGACGGCCGGCGGGATTTGGCGGAGGCCCATTGCGGCGTATGGCTGGACGCGGTTTCAGTGCCATGGAAAGCCCATTAGCTGCTGCACTCTGGGGAGGCATGAGTTTGGTGTCGTCCAGTCCCTCCCCACTTTTGCGTGTTTTCGCCTTAGGAGGGCTCTTCGATCCCTTTGCGATCATGAGGGCGCGAGAATGATCCATGATGCCGTTCAGAATGCGGCGCTCCAATGCATCGGCCTTAGCGTCCATGGCATGCAGCTCCTCTCGACGGATCTCGAGAGCAGTGTGCAAGGAGGAAACTTCACCGGTCAACCTAACCTTTTGATTGGCAAGATTCTCCCGCTCCGCTTGGAGTGCAGCGACGGTGGCGAGCAGCGCATCCTTTTCTTCCTTCAGTCCTTGGATATCCGTCTCGAGCTGCTCTTTCTGGGTTAACCTCCGCTCCAGGAGCAGCGCAACCTCCTCTGCCTCCCGTTCTTTACTCTCATGGCCGTCGGTGATCATCTGTGTTTGCTTGGAGACAAACTCGGAGACTTCCGTGGCAGTCGTCATGACCTGCTTGTGGATCTCGTCGAGACGCTTTAGCTGTTCAGCAGAGTTCTTGGCATCATCAGCATGGTGGAGGAGCTTGTCCAGCTTCTCTTGCAAACGAGAGTCGTCATACTGCTCCACCGGCTCAACGGGAGGCAGAGGGGGGGGAAGAAGAGCGGGGAGTTTGGTGAAGAGAACACTCTGAATTTCCTCTGCACGCGCCCTGGTATCTTGCGCAATGGCCTTGACTTGCTCTTCGCTGGCCTCCTTTGCCTTCTGAGAGTGTTCATAGTGCTGATTGACCAGAGCAAGGATTTCCCGTAGCGTGACCATGAACTTAGGATGATACTCTGTGACGTTATCCTGGAGATCATTGAGAGCGCGGAGGGCGTTTGCAATGTCCTCTCGCGTGTGCTGGTGCTCGCTCTTGCCGTCTGCGTGATGTTCGTCAAGCTTGGTGATGGTCTCCTCAATCCGTCCAGAGACTGTCTCCGAGTCGCTTGTCCATTTCTGGGTGGCTTCGTCGACTCTGCTGTCCATGCCTGTGATAGTAGCACCCAAAGTATCAATGCTAAGCTTTAACTCCTCAGCCATGGTCTTTGTGGCTGCAAGGACCTGCTCTTGTTCTTCCGCCTTCTCCTTCATTACTCGAGCCTGCTCATCAGCCAAGAGCTGTGCGTCGTCATATTTGGCCATGAGGACGTTGAACCGATCATCGATCTTCTCGCAAAGGCTGGCGATAACAGCTTCCTTCGTCTCATCATGCTTTTGGACGGTTGTTGCCGATTGTTCGTCCAGCCCGGATTTCAACCCTTCGAGGGAACCATGTGCCTTCTCAAACTCGCTTGCGACCGTCTCGACAAATTCTTTAAGGTCCGCACTGAGAAGAAGATTGGACCCAGCCGTGTCTTCAAGGCTCTTTTGCAGGGACTCCTTCAGGTCCTGGACTCCTTGGTTACCTTCAACTAAGTTGGTTTTGATCTCCTCCTTGAAATCATCTAGGACAGTCTTCACTTCTGTCACGCTCTGAAGAAGGCCATCTGCCTCAGCTCTGCGTTCCTCGAAGCGTTTGGCTGTGACAGCAATGTCATTATTGTAGAGGTCGAACAGCTTGTCATGGTTCTCACGGAAGTCGTGGATGAGACCAGTCAACTGTTCGACATCCGCTTTTGAAGGAAGTTCTTCGGGTTCGGGGATCCTCATCGTATCAACCTTCTCCTTAATCTCCGTTACAAACAAAGCGAGCGTGTCAAGGTCGGTTTTGGTAAGCTTCTCTGCTTCATCCTCTTCTGGCTTCGCTGCCTTCATTTCATCTAGAGCAGTCTTCATATCGCTTACAAGGACTTCGACCACCGCAACGTCACCTTTCGTAGCCCCATTTTCATCGATTTTAGCGGAAAGTGCTTCGATGGCTTCATTTGCCGTGCGCACAGCGGTTTCCACTTGATCGAGGTGTTCTTTTGTCACGGCGACCTCGGGGTCGGGGAGTAACAACACCATATCTTCGACCTTCGCCTTGACGTTGTCCAGAAGCGTCTCAAGGGCATCCGTGTCTTCCTTCTTCGCAAGCGCTTCGAGGCTTTGATGCTCACGCTCTCCCAGAGAACCAATGGTCGTTTGAAGCTCCTTCAGCAACTCTTCGATCCCTACCAGGTCCTCCTTCATAACAACAGATTCAGAGGGCAGGCTTATTTCAGACCCGGGTGCTGGGTGCTGAATGTTGGCGTCCATGGTGTCTACCTTGACCTGAATCTGCGCCAACATGAGCTCCATCTTTTCCAGATCATTGCGACGAAGGGAATCCTCTGGAACGGCCTGAGCAATGTCCTGAGCAATATCTTGCGCAAAATCACGAGTGGCAATCTTTTCAGGGTCCTCGGCAAGCACGATTTCGTTTCCTGATGGCACGGATCGCTCCTCTTCATCATGTACCGGATTCTCTTTTCCTTTCAGGCGCTGGATGTCTTCGCGAAGACTGGAAATCCCATCCTTTAGTGCATCCAAAATCTCGTATGAGACGGTCATATCCACCGGCTTCTCGGCCACCTTAGCGACGTCCGCCCGCAGGGTCTCGAGTCCATCGTTCACTGCGTCGATAATTTCCGCTGTCGCAGACATTTGGCGCTCGGGATTATCGATCTTCTTCTCAAGGTGGGAACGGAGATCATCCAAGCCGAGTCTCACAGTTTCCAAAACCTCGTCAGTATCTGCACGGGCATGTTGACGAGTCACTCCGTTGGACTGGCGGATCTGTTCGAGCTCGCCCCTGAAGGCTTCAAGCAGTTCTTCATTCAGCCCCAAGGACTTGCAGTTGGCCTGTATCTCGTCCAGCCCAGCTCTGAGCGTCTCAAGGATTTCATTGTTGTCAACGTTTTCGGGACTGGGGACTAGGCTGCTTCCTAGGGTCTCCCGCAGATTTTCCAGTTCTCCGCGAATGACGTCCACATTCTCCTTGGAGGCAGTCTCCTGCGTAGCAGATAGGTGAGAACGAAGCCCATCAAGGAGTTCTCGTACGGAATCGATGATTTCGTCCTTGTCTGCCGTACGGGCCGGCTGGACCAAACTGGAAGTCAAGGTCGTCCGAAGATGTTCGAACTCATCCTTCAATTCCCTGAGAATGTCGTCATTAGAGTTTGGTACTGTCAACGAAGATCCGAACTTGCTGTGTAGTTCGTCAAGGGAAGTTTGAAGTTTTTCCAAAATCTCCTCCTTATGGCCGGCATTCCCGGTCAGCAAGTCTTCTTTAAGTTGTTCGAATTCCGCTTTCATGGCTTCGTTAATCTCCTCATTTGTGTCAAGATCAAGATCGCGGGTTGCAACTTGCGACTTCATCCCCTCGAAACCCAAGTTGATGGCGTTGATGATTTCTTCCTTATCCTCCGCAGCCGGCCTGAACCGGGAGCTCAGTTTCTCATCAAGCAGTTCGAACTCGGATTTGATGAACTGATACAAGTCCGGCTGAGACAAAGCCTTGTCTCCGAGGGGCCCTTCCGCTACAAATCCTTGAACATCGTCTCGCAGTTGCTGAAGTCCCGCATGCATGGCCTCCATAATCTCATTTTTTTGGGTGACGTCTTGAGTTTTGTCGACATAGCTTTCGATTTCGGTACGCAGACTCTCCAGACCGTCCTTGAGCGCATCCAAGACTTGTTCGTTGTCTCGGCCACTTGCAGCGGAATATTCTTTGAACTCGGAATGCATATCGCTTACTAATGCTTGGAGGCGTTCCAATACTTCATCCCCTCCAGCATCTGCCGGCCGACTCGATTGAAGGGCGCGCTCGACGGCTTGTGATACGCCCTCCGGGTCGATGTTGATCTCATATGATGCATCCCGGTTAGACAAGATCTCCCTCATCGCCTCAAGAAGGTCCTCTTTCGTAATTCCTTCGGATGGCGGTGCTGCCGGGACCAAGGACGGTTTGATCTCTTCAAGGCTCTCTCGTACGGCAGATAATACTTCTTCGCGGATCTCATGCGCCTCGTTGACGGGGGATGGAAGGGTGAGTTGTTGCAGAGAGTTCTGAATGGTGCTCATAACCTCTTCCCGGCTTATGCCACCAGACTCTTGGTAGTCCTTTAGGCCCTCCCGCAGGCACTGCAGAATCTCCTCACGCTCGAGCCCGTATTGTTGAACTTCAACATGAGGTTTATACGCGTCATAAGCTTCCTTGACTGCGACTAGAATTTCCTCCTTGTCCAGCGATACGGCTCCTGGCGCCGTGAGTTGGTTCAGCCCGCACTCTGTCAAGACATGTCGGACAACGTCAGAGACTTCCTGGTTGTCGATGGTGGCGCGCGTAATTGTAGAAGAATTGGACTGGCGCCTCCGCTCTCGCATAACTTCGGTAATATGTTGTCTGAGCTCAGTCATGCTCTCCTGGATGATGGAACTGATGTCGGGTTGGTCATCCTCAGACACCAGGGCGGAGGATCCAGACTGCGCTACCGACAAGTCGTCCAGCTTTTTCGCAAGATCTTTACCCATTTCTAGGACCCCTTCGCGCAACTGGCTCGTAAGCGACTTGGTTTCGGCAGCCTGTTCGCCTGCTTCTGCGACACTGTCTTTGATCTTGCGTAAAAGATTGAGCATTTGGTCGCTGACAAAGTCGGCGGCCTTTGGACTAGAGTACGGGATCCCGTCGCTTCCCTTGGGAACAGGGAAGTTGGGATTATTAAGATCGCGGTTTGCCCGAGTTAAAGGTCCACTTCCTGGCGACGGTTGAAAAGAGGCAGACCCCGATACTGCTGGAGGTACGATTGGTTGATTCTGAGAGCCTTCCTTGATGAACTCCACCAATTCCGTCACCTTCTTTGCAGTATCACCCGTGGCTTTATCAACCAGCGTTTGCAGATTGGCAATCAGCCTCTCCTGACCGTCTTTGGTAACCATTTCACGGATAATCTTCTCAAGCATTGCTACGCTTGCGGCACCTTCGACGGAGTATGGATTGGGACTTCCGATCCTCTCATCCATGAAGAAGCCGCCCGGAGAAGACATCCGCGGCAAAGTAAACTGTTTAGTGGGCGTCATGTGCGGGTCCTTTAGGTTCAAGCTCGAAGTGGGCCGTGACATATCTCCTGGAACCTGTACTGGAGGCGGCTGGTTGACGGTGTTGACCAATTCCCTTAGGCACTTGCGGATATCTTCGTCTCGCGAATTGGTGGCTTCTTTTAAGCTGACAAGGTCTGTGGCGTTGTCTTTGCTCCGGCGGCTGAGCTGTGCCATCTCCTTTTGTAGGCCTGACGCAATGTTGGTCAGGCTGAGCAACTGGTTGGAGATGGCATCAAATGTCAACGGTGGCTTTTGGGGCGAGGAGTGGGAAGTCGTGGAGATAGGAGGGTCAAGGTATTCTCGGGGAACAGTCATGGTCTGCAGTGCATGCATCGTTGCAGAAGGGGGGGTGTTCTCTCCTAGGATGGATTTCTGGGCTGCTCTTGACACAGGTCTCAGCGCTGGAGTGTCCTTGAAGATATCCCGGCTCAAGGGAGTAGGAGTTCCAGCAAGAGGAGGGCTCCTGTCCGCTGAAATCGAAGGATAATCCTTCTCCAAATCCCTCGAAGTGGCTGCTGGAGTTCCAGATCGCGAGCCAGGCCGTTCGGGGGATCGGTCTGGGGATCGGACGTTATCCAGATAACTTCGGAGGTCTCGGACACCTGCGGGTTGCAGAGACTGCATACGTTTATGTGCTCCTTTGACCAACGATCGCTCTGGCGATTTCTGTGGCATAAGATTAGTAGTGTATGTACTAGCAGGCTGACTCTCCCGTGCTTTCTCCTCTAATGCTTTTGCGTAGGCTTTGATGTTCTCCGACGCATTCGAACGAGTAGTGATGGGTGAGCCTGGGTTTAACGGCAGAGGAGGAGGAGCACGCTCTGGATCTGAGCTATCCCACCTGCGCGACCAAAGTTTACATGTTAGCGACACAATTCAACGACCGTATGGCCACACAGTGATGAAAGGAAGAAAGCATACATGGGCACAGATATTCTGCCATCAGAAAAAGAATGTTGATGCTTGACAAGCTCTCGCTCTCGTGATCCATCCCTGTCAACAGAGGACATTGTGTAAATTGTGGTGATATGTGGGTTGAAAGGATGTTGGTGGAATGTATCGCGGAATGGATGACTGTAAAAGCGTGGCTGGTGCAATTACACAAATGTTGGAAGAAATCCAATATTATCAGCGGCCCAGCGCGAACGAGTTGAGTGAGAGGTAAGAGAATTGGGGGTTTGGAAGGTGTGGTGGAAGATGTAGGATAGAAGCTGGTGGTGATGTTGACGCCGAATATCAAGGTATAAACAAAGCCCGTGCGTCCCAGGTTGCCTTATTGGGCGCTTCATCGACAACACATCACACAGCATCACCAGGGCAGCGTTCGCCAAGCAGCGCGACGACAAAATCAATATTTATATTCCGTTTTGAGGTGCAAGTGACCTATATGTTTGGGTAGAGAAATGAAATAGATGTCGTGAACATGGTGGGTATCCTCTCTTAGCTGAATCCACCAGCAGAAGTCCGGGGTGCCTAGCAACCGTCCCGCCCCCGATATCATAGTGTAAACCTCCGCCAAGAGGTCTGCGGGAACGGATTAACCTTTTTACCGTATCGTGAAGCTAATGTTCGGAGCTGTCATCACCCATCAGCCACCCGATCAAACCATTAACTTCATACCACCTCCCGACTTTCTACTTTCTCCTCGTCTCACTCTCTTATTCGTCGTCCCTTGATCTCCTCTAAATCATCTCTGTATCACCCTCTAGCTCGCATTGCTCCCCCCCTCCTCTCTCACACCATGGCACCTGTAGCAGACAGCGACAAGCGGATAGCGGAGGCGCAAAATCTGGCCAAGACAGACGCATCCAAAGCTGAACAGATCTATAAAGAGATACTCGCAAATGATCCAGGGTCTAATGATGCGGCCGTCAGAAGCTACGAGACTGCTCTTGTGGGACTAGGCGAGGTTTATCGGGATCAGAGGCGAGTAGAGGATCTTGCGGAGCTCGTCAGGCAGACAAGGTCCGTCCTTTCGACGTTTGCAAAAGCAAAGACAGCGAAGCTAGGTGTGTGTCATAAAGTCTGTCTTTCTGACTCGGATGCTAATGACTTCGTTAGTGCGGCAGCTTCTCGAACTCTTCAATACTATCCCCAACACCACCGATATTCAGATCTCCGTAACCAAATCATGCATAGAATGGGCCGTCTCTGAGCGACGAGGATTCCTGCGCCAGAATCTCGAAACCCGCCTCGTCTCACTTTACATGCAAAAACAATCCTACTATGAGGCTCTCACGCTAATCAATAGCCTGCTCAAGGAGCTGAAACGGTTGGATGATAAGCTCGTGTTGGTGGAAGTGCAACTTCTGGAATCTAGAGTGTATCATGCTCTCGGGAATGTCCCGAAAGGCCGAGCAGCCCTCACATCCGCCCGGACCTCTGCTGCATCGGTATACACGCCACCCCTCCTCCAGGCTGGTTTGGACATGCAGAGTGGCATGCTACACGCGGAGGACAGCGACTTCAACACTGCTTTTTCTTATTTCATTGAAGCTATGGAGGGATACCACTCCCAGGATGATGCCCAAAAAGCCACCTCAGCTCTCCAATATATGCTTCTTTGCAAGATTATGTTGAATCTCGGCGACGACGTGAATCAGCTCATGACATCCAAGCAAGCCATCAAGTATGCAGGCAAGAACTTGGATGCTATGAGGGCGGTGGCTCGTGCCCATACACATCGTAGTTTGGAGGAGTATGAGACCGCGCTCAGCGATTACCGGAAAGAGCTTGGAAGCGATCGGTTCATCACCAGTCATCTTCGACGACTGTACGACAACATGTTAGAACAGAATTTGATCAAGGTTATTGAGCCCTTCAGCCGGGTCGAAATCGATCACGTTGCTAAGATGGTTGGGCTGGATACAGTGCAGGTGGAGCGGAAGTTGTCGCAGATGATCCTAGACAAGGTCATCATCGGAGTTCTGGATCAAGGGGCTGGGTGCTTGATCGTCTACGACGAGTCAGAGAGGGATCAGGGTTACGATGCAGCGTTGGAGACCATTGAGAAGCTGAGCAATGTCGTGGACGTCCTCTACGCCAACCAAGCATCGCTTTTGGAGTAAGACGGCTATAGACAGACTGCATCGGTGAATGGCTACGCATGGCCGTGGTCATGCTCCCATGAACGGTGTTCAAGCTGCGTTATAAGTATACCTAACATAGAGCTCCGGCGCATTTCGAAAAGCTGGACAGTGGCTAATGAAACACAATGTATGAATTTACCTGGTTCACGAGATTGCTTCCCATAGTGCAATATGCCATATCCGAGAACGCCCCTTATTGCACGTTGATCATACAGTTGTAGACGGGGCGTTATACAACTATATTTGACCCCCCAACGTTGACAATGCACGACACACCGATAACTCTATGAATGGCAAACTTTGTTTTGCATATAGTATTTGAACCACATAATGGGTGGACAACAGATGAGGAACTCGTAAGATCAGATTGTGCGCCTTCCCTACCCATATCTCAAACGTCATCGGGCTTTCCCGGTACTGCTGCGGTATTAACGTTAATGTAGGAATTAACCCACCCTGGTTATATAATGTGAATTAACAACTGACCCCGTCGTGTTGAAACATCTTCCACGTTAGCTGTACAGGGCTTGCCATAGAATCTAGCGCCCACTCCACTACCTTAGAGCCTAACATAATACATGTTTTCTTCTTTTTGATTATAATCTTTTTTTTTCCCTAAGGTTTAACTGTTCTGGTACATATAAATAACAATAAGGCAACAATTTGCAACTTAAACAGTGTCTTATAATACCAATAAACAGTTATCTTTTCTCTAACTATTGGCTCACACAAACATTTAAAAGTACCTAATATCGTATCGTTACTTGAAGCTTAGCAATCCGCGGATGCATTACCATCACGTGACGGCCAGCAATGGGCGGCTGCACACCCCCCCCCCCCCCCCCCCCCCCAAGAGTAACGCGAGTTGGTGAAACAGGCCTATCAAACCTCCCGTTAGATGTGCAATAGTCGTGATCTATATATGGATTAATTAGTAAAGCTGGTCCTTTGCCATTATGAAGGGTTACGCAGACGTAGGGAGGCGCCTGCGGGCAGGTGCTCGTGTAGCGAGAAATTGTGGGCAGCCAGCGGCCGTTCAACAGTTATATGAGTTGGAACTATTTGCTTATACACCAAATTAAACACTTAATCATTAGGTGGAACATAGCTGTCCTTGGTACCGTTTGACAAAGAATTAGTTAGATATGATTCATAGTTATTCACAAGTCGCAATTGTTTATAATGACCAACCAAATGAACTACGGTAATCCAAAGTTGAACTCAACATGTTTCTCAATAAGGCCTCGAGAACTCCCTTCCCTTACGCACGGCAGGTTTAGGAGAGTTTACCCCCTAAGAACCCCTAAAAGGGCGCTGGAAGAGTTGCTTCGCGAGGAGGAGGGGCGCGTAGCACCCCTTATTAAGCAAGCCTTTTAATTCATAATTAAGCTTAATTAGGAGTGTTTTTATTAACAAGTAATAACTGTTAGGTAAGATTATAACGCTACAGTTAATGTTAGCGGCTGCACTACTATTTTCCAGGAGGCACCGTGTGTTTGTTTGAGAGACCCATGCACCACCACCCACTCGAAAACTCCCACACCAACCAACCAACCAATCCTCCCGTCTCGGCATGTTTCTAGAAGCAGGTTGTCCTGCGCGTCTTTCGTTGATCTGCATATCTTTGAATCAGTTCCATCATGGCGGAGCGAACTCTCTTGGTTCTTGGTCTGTCGTGGCTTGAGAGCGTCAAAGCACTTGGCTCTCTTGTCATCAGCGATGTAGAGGGATGATGGCTCCCGTTCCTTGCCTCACATTGCGCCCCAACTGAGAAAAATAAGCGCTTGAGCAGCAGGCTCCCTGAGCGCAGCATTAAAACAACACTTACGGACATTATCAAGGGCGCCAAAACAGGCTAAAGATGCTATTTCCGAAGCCACACGCTCCCACCATCTCGTCTTGTTCTCTTACGACATGTCAGAGGGCATGGGCTTTGAGAGTTTAGAGGCTAATGACTATCCCTTCTGCCAATCCGTCATTTCTATGACGCTACTACGTATGACTACATGCTTTTTCGGCCCCCAATAAACACGGGTAGTTCTACGCTTCAGTGGCAGGTTCAAAGGTCCTGATGCCAAACAGAATCTGAAGGTCGTAGACCACAAGCTAAACTTAACTGTCACCCCTAGTACCATTTGGCTTCAAATTCGGACCCAACTGCCCGTCGACAACATATGTTCCTTGAAGACAAGCACGTCCGTTGTGACCAACGTTCCTCTTTCTTTCCTTAAATCGCACTTTTGAATACAACTTCAGCATAATTTGCTTCTGCCTCTAAGAATAAAGACCCGTATTCGTAGAAGCCCTTTACCGGTCTTTTCACAGCCTCATGAATATTACTGATCGCTATGAGGAAAGACTAAGGACAAGGGATGCCCACCAGGATTCAGGTTACGCAAGTCAGATCCCTATCTAACCTCTAGGCGAGAAGGCGTTGCAGACTCCTCAGCGCTTGACCACGTGGGACTATGTTTACATTCATATATGCATGAGAACGTGGCCCACCCTTGCCAATTAAAAGCAACGGCAGTTTAGGTTTCACCAGTCTTGCTGGAAAAAGATTCCATCCAGGTTCCGTCACTGAAGCTCCTCTCCCCCCTTGGCGCCTCGCAGAGCCAATCACAACTTCTATGAAACAGAAAGGCTATGGACACTTAGCTGTTTTACACACTGAGGCGTCAGCCAATCGATTATCCCTAGTTGAGTCCACGATAGAGCCCTGACGTTTGCAAACGCCTCCCATAACAGTTTATGCGCCACTCTCCTATGTGCACTCTATTATGAGATGATTCACACCCAGTATTTCTGGTAGAACATGCGTTGAGGCGAGAATGAACTGTTATTGTTGGACTGACAGGGGCCACGACAGTGCTTTTCTGTCCTCACGTCTCGCCTCGCCTTTGTTCTGTATCATTATGGACAGTAGAGTCCGCATCACGGTGATGATGACAACAAGCACTGGATTACAACTGTTCCACACCATCCACTTAGGCCCCGTATTGCCGCGACTAAGAGTAAAGTGCTGACATTCAGCTCCGTTCTACGACTCGGCATACACTGTTTAATCCCACGCTTATGTCGCCGAGTCTAAAAGTGATATATCGGCCTGCCATCTCTCCTCCATTCCTTCACATTCACCTCTTTTTGGACACATTTCGATTCGCGAACACTCGTATCCTACCTCCTCGGGAGTCCGAACTTAGTAATCAAAATTCATCCAGGAAATGACTAGAAGACGGATTCTCTTGACCGGTGCTTGCAGCCTTACCGGATCACATATTCTCCACCAACTTATGTCCTCCAATGTCTCCGTCTGCGCCGTGGTGGCATCAAGAGACAAAGCTGAGATTCTGCAAAAGCAATACAGCCAACACAGCAGCGCGTTACTCGATTTTGAGATAGTGCCTTCGAAGCTTCGCAATATGCCGGGAGCGTATACAGAGGCTTTTACTGGGTCTCCTGAACCATTCGACACCATCATTCACACTGCCACCGCAGATTCGAGCGACGAAGCAGATTGCCTCACACGATTCATCAACCTCGAGACTGAAAATTTGGTGGACTTTCTAAGAAGCATCAAGGAAAATGCTCCTAGAGTTCGGAGGGTGGTCATCACTACCTTTCTTTCACCTTTTGCTCAATGGCTTGTAGCCCCGCCGGCGGAGCACAACGCTCATGGAAGCAACCCCTCATCTCCCAGAACATCGGAAGTTGATTTTGAATACGTCCTTGCAACTAGTAGGGCAAGCGACAACATTGTCAACGACCACTTGTGGAAGTGGGCAAAGGATGTTGGTGTCGGATTTGATCTTGTCTCCGTCACCGCTCCAAGTGTCTACGGGCCTTCGATATGGCCCCCGAAGAATTCCACAGACTTTGAAGAGGCCAACAGAAGGATATGGAATATATGCTGCAATGATCCGACTGATGAAACCACCTCACCACCTTATGGAATCGAATACTTTACTGATGTCAGAGTAAGTGGGCAGCTTCTGGGACTCACTGCGACGCTTTATGCTGACTCCAGCAACAGGACCTCGCATTTGCACATGTACAAGCAGCTTTTACTCCAGAGGCAGGCAATAAACGATTCGTCGTCTCGGCCGGTGTGGTTCCCCCGCGTGGAGTAATCACAGAGTTTTTTCTCAACCGCTTCCCCGAACTCGGAAGTCGAATACACACCGGCCACTCACCTCCTACCCGGGCATTATCAGGAAATACTCCTCTCGATCTGGTTGATACTACGCCGACTGAAGCAGTACTTGGCGTCGTTAAATATCGGCCGTTCGAGGAAACACTCACAGATCTTGCCCGACAGATCCTGGAGCTGAACAGACGGAGAGAATGGAGGAGAGTGATTCAAAGTTAAGGATGTCCATGAGTTTTCAGAATATTATACCCGTTCCAATCGATCGAGCGAGGTCGACTATAATCCAGATTTTGTCACTGCTATCAAACCATTATCGGAGAGACAGGAAACGGACTTCTACTTCGCTCGTGCCCACAATATTCTCGCCATACAACTGATCGAGCCTCTACCAACAAGACCAGGGCCTCCACGCCTCATTAACTCCTTAATGAGCACGAGGCATGAGAATGGAATGCTTGAAGGCAAGCTGAGACGTTGTCTCAAGCCTTCGCTAACCATGAAACGCGTCTCTAAAGGCAATCCTTCCGATCGGAGCATCATCCTCTTCCGGAAGGTAGGTTCTTCCATCGCAGTATGTCCGTGACAGCCTTACCAACAGCATCATTGCTTTTCCCAGCTTCCCCGCTAACCGCGAAGCAGAACTATTGCTTCAATTAGGCTCATTGGCCGAACCTGCAGCTGTGGAATATTTTTTATTTCCCCTTCTAGAACGATGGCTTTCTTTAAATCCAGTGATCTCGGCGTCCAACTTCGCGAAGTAGAGCACTTGCGGAATTCTTCAGCCTTGACTCCAACACCAAAGACGTACGTCCCCAAACGTGACCGACGAGCCATGAACGTGCTGTTCATGCCACAGACCACGAGACGACATGACCCAAGCATGATCCTTTTGCTCCTGTCTCGTATCTTATGTTGTATCCTGTTTAAGCAAATAGAGAACCAGTTATTCTCCAATTATAGATCCTGCAGAAAGGTCCCAACGACAGAGCGCCCGTTCTCAAAGTTACGACTGTTCCTGCCCGAGAGAAATGTTCATGTCGTAGGTCGCTAAACTATGTGCCGGGCATTTTTATGGGCTCGTGATGCTCGTATACAATTTACACTAATAGTTATACGAATGCTGAATGCCAACAACGGACAAAATGCGGCTCCGCTGCATACTCGCCCCGTACGCGGGCTTTGAATTTCCGAAATGCTCCACTAACATCTCGGATTCCTGTCGGAGTCTGTGAGAAAGGAGGGCACATGCAATTCAACATGGTTTACGGCCCATAACTGACAGGATTCTGGAAGACCGTGCCAATATCAATTCCGCAAATAGGAACTCGCAGATCTCTGCGATTTTTTGTGGCTTACTACTACTCAAGTAGAGGGGGGTCTGTTCCTCCGATATTCTAGAACATGACTAGCTGACTGACTATAGACATTAGGCGGTTAAATAATTGCTGAATCAGGATATCTGTGAATCGGTCATGCGTAAGCGCGTCAATCTTTTTTTTTTTTCACGTCCCGAGCATCACGATGAACCATCCCCTCAATCCACGCATCTGCTTTTCGAGTTTCACATGGCGAACACGATGACGTTAGCACTAAGAAGTATAGGTCGATGCGCAACAACCTGTCAAACCTACCCCATGCCAAAGCTCAGACTCAGGTTGAGCACAGAGCCATAACTGGGTTCCATAATCTCCCAGCCTCGCGCCTCAATCTAAAACATGTTGTCACACAAGTCCACAGTCCCACTAGATACGTACCGGCAGCCACGGCCTCTCCCCGCGTTCTGGTACTCGGACGACAGGCCATGGAGATGTGGTCGTTCTACACCTATTGCACTAAATAGTGCACAAGTCCAACAAACCCCCCAACTTCTACGGCTTTCCGGGAAGAGTAGATGCGCAATGCTGTGCCTCATTATGCAGGCTCCGAGTTCCCCGTGAAGAGAACATCACAGCTCCTCTTCCACTCATTCCTGGACTAGTACTACTGCCAAATCCTTATGATCTTCCTTAGTCCCCGAAGTGCTCAGTTCTGGGCATTCGGGCTCTAACGCATGAACCGACCACAGTCTATCGGAGTTCAAGGAAGTCGAATCGGACGAAGTAATTGCTCAGATGCTAAAAATAATTCTAATCCAGCTCAGATCGTTACTCCGCTATAACAGTAGTTGCTTTTCCAAAAGGTCGGTGTTACGTTGGAAATAGGGATGCTTGCCTTTGTCAGTTAGATGGCTATTGGGCGTTGTTGGAAGAGTGAATAGACAACACGAGCCTATACCGAAACAGGCATTGGACTGCGTCGGACTTCGGGGATTAGAGATGCAGCAGCGCTTCGCTAGCTTCTCCCTGTCCTTATCCTGCCGTTACTATTAGTGCTGATGCTTTAAAGTGCAGGCCTGTCGTCCTCTCGTTCATGCTCCTGTTCATTCTTTCGTCCTTACTATTGTTCATACTCTTATTCATGCTCTTGTTCATGCTCTTGTTCATGCTCTTGTTCGTGCTCTTGTTCATGTTCTCCCTTATGGCTCCTCTCAACCATCCACTACACTATAAGTGCTCGCACGCGCTGCTGTATCATATAAAGCGGAACAATTGTTTGCTTATTTCATTGTGAGGGTTGAAAATATGGTCGGAACTTTTAAATGCTTGCAAGCTCAATCTTCTAGAAGGCTTCTAGAAGCTTACTGCATATCAATCGTCGTCTCCATACCTCCAATCGGTTGCCCTTGGCGCAATCTGTCAGACCACCACTACATGATCTCGGTTCGCCCCTTGGGGCGGAATCGGGAGACAAGAGGCTGTAGGTAGCCTCGCGTACGTGCCTCAAGACATAAGCACATACACATTGCTTTTGCATTTGATTCTGGCATGCGGCATGGCGAGCTGTGTTCTGAGGCTTGGGCTGAACCTAACCATTGCAGACTGTCTACTGCGAGGCGATGTGAAGCGGCATGCGACATGCGGCGAGCCTTAACCATGGTGGGGCCATGAAGTGCGTGAAGACTGAGAGGGTTGGTTCCTGTACTACACCGCTGATGTACTAACACCAGGTCACTGATCGCTTGACTATTATCCTTGATCCTCCTGATTGACTGGTTCCAACCACTCCGTACTCTCCTCTTGTAACAGCCCCAAAGCTCGAATATAGCTTTGCTTTAGCAGTATATTCTCACCGACTACTTTGCAGACACACTGGTCCTTTTCTCATGCAACCAAATAATTCACTCTTTCTCCTAAAGAATTCAGGATAGCTGGTCTTTTTGAAGCAATCGCCTGAAAATGAATCAGTGAAGAGTAATAAGTCGTTGAGGGGGCATCTCTGCTTCGATGGCTTAGCAGTTAAATTCAGTAAAGTTTAATTAACTCTAGTTCTACTTTAAGGTTTGAAATGTAGGTGATCGAGGAGGGAAAGAGGACTGTAGTACATGTTTTGATAATTTGTATGTCGTATGATATTTATGCCCCGGAACATTCTCATAATCTAATTCAGCATTATTGAGAAGCAGGAATACGGGCGCCTTTATATCCACTATTATCTTCAATCTCCTTTATCCTCAAACTTTAATAATATTATTTTCTACTGTATTCCTTAGTCCTCCGAAAACTCTTTCATACCTGAATCTTCTGGTCTGTGTGAAATATGTAGAAATCATAATTCATTTCGAACTCTATTCCCCTTTTAGTAGGTGGTTGCTTATATTCTTTTCACTCCCGCAATTCATAGAACGGTCTGATCGCTTCCGCCAAAACAAGTGTTTAACAAACTTGGATTGATATGTTATAGGGATTTATATTCGATTTTTAGGGCTAACAATGGTGTATATTTATCTACTAAATGATTGGCTGGTGAGGATGCAAGTTCCAGTAATGACCCCGAGCTGCCCATGTGAGACTAGAAGGCAAACACTCCAACACATCCTCACATTCTGCTCTAATCATGCCCAATCCCCTTCCAACTAACGCAGGCCGTATCACAGCAATCCCTCTATTGCGTGAGCGGCAAAACTGGCAGACGTGTGGCAGATACTAGTAGTATCGCTAGCTGGTGAAAGACTCATCATAGCTAGACGGAATGGTATAAGGTGAGGAAAAGGCAAGGGGCTTGGGCTCGAAAGGGATACTTCTCTACAGTCCAGTTTCCTTTGCTCAAAACATTGGTATTGCGTGTCCATAGACCCGATTGGGACCAGGTAGCACGTTTATTGAACTATTATTATTATTATTTATTATTTTTCTTCTGGCATCTCCTATATATCTTCCTTCCCCTAAAGGATGGATATTTCTTTCTTTTTTCTTTTCGTTTGCAAGTGATTATTCAGAGAATAGTCTTCTCTTTGCTAAACTAACTTAATCATAACTTTCTCACAAATCGACCTAACTTTTCATGTGCTTACAAAATACAAATTTACTCTCTATATTTATCTCAATCACTATAGCTATATTAGAATGATTTAGGGTGAGGGAAAGGCAAAAATTTTGGACTCTAGGAGGGATATTCCTCTAGAGTCGCGTTTACTTTGCTCTAAGCATTGATATTACATGTTCATAGACCCGATTGAGAATCAGGGTAGCACGCTAGATTGAATTATCATTATCATATTTATCTCAAAATCTAAGTAAGCCTTGCTAATCTTTTTACTCTTTCCCAGACGCCTGTACTCTTTTCCTACTATCTACTTTGATATATGGGCTATATTGAAGGATGAAACCGGGTTTGGGTTATGGAAGGTACACCTCTTTGTTAGGGGAGCTGAGAAGCAATATTGACGGCTGGCATTGCGGAATAGATATGGTGGGAAAAGTACCCAGCGGGGCTCAAGACAATATATTGATCTATTTAGCCATATTGTTTGTTGAGTAGGTAGAGTGGTACGTATATCACCAGCGAGGGTTGCCACTTCATGTACCACTCCAGAGCCACGACCCTATCTATATATTAAAGAAAGACATGTGAAATGTCCCCCTCCCCTATTGCCAGAAAAGCATCGCCATGCGGCTCAATCTGACTTCTAAAGCAAAAAGAGGAGGGTCAAGGTTGGTCTACGCCATCCGAGTGGAATTCCAACACCCAGGGGAGAGCGGGGTGAGGACCCAAAGAAGATGGCGGTGTCGAGTAATACGACTACATTTCAAGCCGGATATCATAGTGCGCCATTACACCCTATAACACCCCATATACTCACCTCATTGCACCTCTTTCACACCCTAACGAACTTGGTATGACTCCCCAGCGCCACAATAGGGCCCGGCTTATCATCCACAACCTTATATATCGTCGCCGTCGTAAACGCCAACGTTCCACCCACCTTCCCCGTCCGCCCCTCAATCTCAATCCAGTCCCCCTCCTTCGCGCTCGACACATACGAGATATGAATATCCGTACTCACGCCCGTCTTGGTGCGGTTGTCGTGCGTGGCTATCACCATGCCACCGACCCAGTCGACCAGCGTGGCCGACACAGAGCCGTGGATTCCGCCGTGCGCATTAATGTGGTTTTTGGTTAGTAGCAGACGGGCCCGGAGAAGGCCGCGCGAAGCGTGGGTGACGCAGATGGAGGAGAGGAGGAAAGCGTAGATAGGAGAGAAGGGTTGGCGGTCGGCCCAGTACTTTAAGACGTGGGCGAGAATTGAGGGGTCAGATTGCTCTTCTGCCATTGTGATTAATTGGCCAGATAAAGAACTGCTGGACTGTCTTTTTAGTGGAAATGGGAGAGTGTTGATGGTGCAGTCAGCTTGAGGGTGAATGTGTGTGTGTGGAAGAAAGAAGCTTTTCAATTCCGGGGTTCGTCCCTCTCTTTAGTTTGAACACCTGAAGGTCTTGGCACGCTAGCCCCCGGGGTTGTCCGTCACCATGGGATTCTCAGCTCTGAAACTCCTGAGCACATCTTTCTTCCCGCACTTCAAACCACAGTTCGAATTTCAAAAACCGATGAAACATACGATACGAACCCTATAGGACACTGTACCCGAAATACTCGCAGATGTCTGTCTCCGCTTAGAGGCAAGATGTCTGATCCTATTCAAACTCCCCCGAGTCCCGCGAGTCTCCTACAAAAGCAACTTCCACAGGAGTCAGAAACCACAGTACCAGACAGCGTTCAGGAAAAACCATTAAACGTGAAAGAATTTACTTCAACTGCCGCAGAGAATCCACCCTTCGATTTCCAAGCTTTTCGAGACCACGCTCTCCATTTCCTAGCAAACGCGAGCAATGAGAGCTTGGGAGCTTGTATAGTCGGGCTCGGCGCGGCCACATACCTTGTATTAGGAAGAATCGGATTAGTGTTGATTGGAATTGTGGGAGGAGTGGTCCTTCACGCAACTTGGGAAGGTAGCCTCGATGGTCAAGGGGAGGACAAGGCGCAAAAGGACGAGAGACGGAGGCGGGAGTTGGCCATAGAGGTCGCACACAGAATACTGGATTGGCGGGATTCTAAAGATGGCAAGAATCTGAAAAGCGCGGACGAAGAGACCGATCTCAGACTATATTCTGGGCAGAAGTTAGATTATTCGGAGTTCAGGCCGGAGACCGCAGTAGCGCTCACTGAGCTCACAGATGCAGTTATCAGGGACTATGTCAAGTCGGTAGCCAGTCTTCAGTTTGAGTCTATGAAGCTAACCTCCTACAGATGGTGGTATTCACCAATCCTGCCTACTGAGAACCTATTTCCTTCTTCTTGTCGGCAAACCCTGACAGCGTTCATTCTCTCTGTTTCCAACCATCTTTCCCGAAAACGACCCGCAGACACTTTCCTGGATTTCGTGACGAACTCCTCTTCCATAACGATCGTGTTCTTTAACGAACTATCAGCCGCTCTGGCAGCGTCTCCGAGCACACCAGTACCAGAGGCTATAGAAACGTACCTCCAGACGAAACCGGAAAGCAATTTGGCGCATGTATTGGACACGAAAAACCAAGCCCACAAGCTGGATATAATCGCGGAAGACATTTTGCAAAATTACCTGGAGCCAAAAACATACAATTGCCGGCCGGCGCATACGTTTTTGAGGGAGATTTTGGCGAAGGTTGTGCTGGAAATGACGCTTGTGGCGTGCTCTAAACCAGAATGGATCAATGGCTGGATTGTGTATCTTCTGGAAGAAGGTGAGCCGGAGCTTATAAATGCCATTGACGCCGGCGTTGAGGGCTCTACAAGCCAGTTACAAAAGGTAAAAGCCAATGTTGACAAGCACGAACGTGAATTAGCGTCTTTGTCGTCTTCAGGAAAAGACGAGAATACTGCAAATCATAAGCGAGTAGTCAGCAAAGCGCAAGAGGCTATGGATGAAGCTATGCGTGAAGCTCAGCGACTGAGTGCGATGATCGCCGAAGAGGAGGCGAAAAAGTTGAAAGAGCAACAGACGGCGTCGAGTACAACCATAAACGAAGACCACTCAGAGAATACCACTCAAGGCATCATCACGCCCACTTCTTCACAAAGCGATGCGCTTGCGGGGAATGGGATGTCTGATTTTCGGACTTCCGATGTACCATCAATGGAACCTCCTCAAGCCAGCCTTCCTTCACCCGAAAGGACACGCGAAAAGTCTCCTGAAAGGGGTCCTGAGAAGGAAATAGAAGAGCCACCGAAGCGTGCATTCACAAGTTTCGATCAGTTTGTTCCCTTCCAACCACCAACAGCATTAATGGCGAATCCTCCAGAGAAGCCGCCTCCACTAACTCTCTACAATTCCAAAATTGTCATCTTCGATGACTCCGTGCCTGGAGAGAGGGGCGTAATCAAAAACAAGCCTGTTGCTGAATACCTTGTTCAGATTGAACCCGCTTCACATCACCACTCAGGCTGGATGACGGCCCGGAAATTTACTGATCTCGAAACGTTGCACGAGATCCTCCGACGGATAGCACCTATAACCGGCGCGACTGGTTTTACGGATGCTCATGCTAACCTGCCCGCCTGGAAAGGCCAGACCAAAGCCTCCCTTCGAACCGAACTGGAGAAATATTTGAATGATGCTGTGCGTTACAGACCTTTGGCGGAAAGCGAAGGGATGAAGCGTTTCCTTGAGAAGGACACTGGCATCAATAAAAATCCTGGTTCAGGCAAAAGCGGCTTTGGGGGCATATGGCCTGGCCAAACTTTCGAAAGTATGGGCAAAGGCATGATTGATGTGCTTACCAAAGCCCCTAAAGAAGTAGCTGGAGGTGGTAAGGCACTCTTCGGGGGCGTGACTGGTATTCTAGGGAACGTTGCATCACCACTAGTTGGCCAAAGGAGTTCTATCTCCAGCAGCCCTAGCACTCTGACTCGTACAACATCAGCGGAAAACAAGCCTACGCCTACCGCCAGCCCTAGCCTTCTGAGCCGTACCACAACCGTGGAAACCAAGCCCACGCCAACCACTCGCCATGGTCGTGCAGAAAGTACTGTATCTGAATTACCGACGCATATCAGAACCGAAAGCACAATGTCCTCATTTACTAAACGTCCTAGCACAGACATTGCCAGACGTACTAGCACCGAAAGTCTCCGCAATCCGAACTCTCCTATCATCGACCAGCAACCTGCGCCGGTGCCTCAGATGGACCGACGACCGAGCTATCAAGATTTAGAAGACAAGCGGTCCGGACGGTCTTCAATCCAGCAATCTCGTAGCAACAGTCGGGCGCCATCCGCTCGAGCAAGCATGGATCTCTCCAGTCTTGGCGGCGACCAATTCGTAACGCTCCCACCCCTCCCCTCTGACATCCCGGACGACTATACCGGCTCGCCAACCGACCCTTTCCACACCCGCCATGAATCCCGCGCCTCCACCACCTCCCTTCCCCTTCCAAGCTCTCCGGCACCTCCCCTCCCAGACCGCCGTCCATCCACAACGTCTATAGCATCAGTGAAAGTCGTTAAACACACCCAGATGCCGGCGGCCCCATCCCCATCCCCCTCGAAACCCGAACAACAACCCCCAAAACAACCCAAATCCTACAACCCCCTCTCCGAACAGGAAACCACTGTTCTAATCGAACTTTTCTTCGCCGTCATCAATGAACTCTACACTCTCTCTTCAGCCTGGCAAATACGCCGCACGCTCCTTAACGCCGCAAAAACCTTCCTCCTGCGGCCCGGAAACCCACAACTCAGCTCCATCACCACCCTCATCCAGTCCACCGTTCTCGATGCGAACCTCTCCGACTCAGGCATCGCTTACCACCTTCGCAAAATTCGCGAGAATAGCTTGCCGAGTGAGGAGGAGTTGAAAAGTTGGCCTGGGGAGATGAGTGAGGAAGGGAAGAGGGAGTTGAGGGAGAGGGCGAGGGCGTTGTTGGTGGAAAGAGGGATGCCCGCGCAGTTGATGAGTGTGATGGGGAGTGCGGCGAGTGGAGAGGCATTGGGGAGGGTGTTTGATTGCTTGCAGGTTGAGGGGGTGGCGAGGGGGATGGTGTTTGGGTTGCTTTTGCAGGGGTTGAGAGCTGTGGTGCAGTGATTTTTAGGGGGGATTGATGCCTTTAAGGCATGTATGATTTTTGTGGTATGGCGTTGAGAGGATAAGGATGACGGGATATGATATTATATGATGGAGTCATATGAGCATTAGCGTTACTTTTTCTTTCCTATGAGCTGATGGTCGGGTCTTTGATGTATACTTTGTAATTGTACGACTATCGAACGATATGATTTGTTTCGATAACTTCAAGTTTATCCAGGGTAGTGTTCGCCCTATCTGGCGTCCACCCAAGTACGGCATGGGTTGTAATGAAGGGAGATCTTTATATAATCAGCTTCAAGTATGTTGTCTTGAAGATTCTTTTTATAGGAATTTCAAGGCTAGCAGGGACTTACACACTCTTTCAAATTATGTATTTTAGATGGTTCAGTTATACTTATGGCTATATTATAGCGATTACAGGTTAGAAAGCTGAACTCTGAAGTCGTTGGACTGGCGAAGTTATACTTATGTTTATGGTAGCAATAAAATTCTATAATTGACTTTTACGAAGGGGTAGACATTATCATCATTGGAGCTCCAGGGGATCTTAAAGGAGCAGAGGATGACAAAGGCTGCTGCACAATGGCTGCTAGAAACAAACGTACTTGAAACTTCCAAGTTGCAAAGGCTATCGCGAAAGAGAGTAGAGGGGAATGGCGCCCCTTCCAACTAACCCAGGCCGCGTTCACAATAACCCCTCTGTTGCCTGATTGGCAGCACTGGGATATGTGGAACTAGTAAGTAGTGACTGAAATGGTATGCAGGGAGAAAAAGGCAAGGGGTTTAGACTCTAGAAGGACTCTCCTCTAAAGTTGGGTTTACTTTGATCTAAAGCATTGATATTTCGTGTTCATAGACCCGATTGGGACCTAGATAGCACGTTAAATCGGATCATTATTATATAATGGGGTATTATATGTATCTAGGATCTGTCCATGTGGGACCGGACGGCAAACACTCCAACATATCCTGGTGTTCTGCCCAAACTATATCCAGCCCCGTGCGAATCTTCTTTTAAAGACAGGCACTACAGAGCTTCCGGGGATGTTGAAGGAGAAAGGAACGGCAAGAGCAGCTGCACAATGGCTCCTAGAAACAAACATTCTCGAACACTTCCAAGTTGCAAGGGCTATTGCAAAAGAGAAACATGGGACTAGGCCTTCCAACTAACCCAGGCCGTGTCATAATAACCTCTCTGTTGCCTGAGCGGCAGCACTGGCAGATAGGAAACAACAACTAGTAGCTGGTGAACTAATTCACCGTAGCTATATTAGAATGGTTTAGGTTGAGGAAAAGGCGAAGATTTTGGACGTTGGAGGGAGACTCCTCTAGTGTCGGATTTACTTTGCTCTATACATTGGCATTACGTGTTCATAGACCCGATTAGGAACCAGGTAGCACGTTAAATTGAATTATAATAATAATATATATCTAACGCTTTATAATATCTCAGGGGCGGAAGCAGACGACAATTGCGACCGAATACTACCAAACACATCAGACCATCGTCTTCAGAGCAGCTCCGGCTGCAGAATGCATCCCCAGAGCCGTGGGGGTGGCCGAGAGGGAGTCCCTCAAAGCACTCCCTTAACGGGAATGAATGCAATCCCTATCAACCTAACACCACCGCAACCAAACCAAAACCCCAACAGCACTGATCACATCAAATCGATACTCGAAAAACAATTACAGAGCTTGCTTACCACGAACCAAGTCCCGGAGCACCGACAGATCGCAACTGCAGACACCGCCAAGGCCATCCTAGCCTTCTTTACACCACTCCTAAGGACGGACAACCAACCCCCGGCTTATTTCAAACA
>ML993981.1:0-70086 GCA_010093945.1 Delitschia confertaspora ATCC 74209 | reverse complement strand
CTTCCAGCCTTTTTACTGGAACCGATGTAAGGTCTGCCTTTTTTCGTCTTTTGTACTTTTATATATCTCATGCTCACTGCGTATCGATGACGCCGTATTCGTCTGTACATAATAGTGGATGGTCACTTGATGATTTTTACTAAATTCCATTTTACACCTTACATTTTGAACTTCTATTCTCCACATATCGATTTTCTTCATCTTCTTTTAGTCTTTTCAGACTAGTCGTAGGGACAGTTCGCACGCATGTCTCTGTTGACAGCATTTTCTTTCATGAAAATAGAAATAGATATGTGAATTTTAGGCCTTGGTCCACCTTAGGGAGATACTTTTTCTATTACTCTAATTTCAGGGCTTCTTCCCAACAGCGATAGCATGTGAGTACTACGATCTGATTTATATATGGAAAGTTGACTGGTCCAAATCCAAATGGCAATCGCGTGTGCTCTTTCTGTTTCTATATTATCGTTGATAGTTGGGAGGCCGGTTTTTGCTTCTTGTGCCGTTTCGGTTTGCAGGTTTAATTAAGACTAGCATTTCTCAGCATGTAACGTTCAAATTTCCTGTTTAGACTTTTCAAGTTTCAGATGTGTACTGCTCACTTCCTTCCTCCAATCTTCGTAGAAAAAAAAAGTACTGAAGCTTTTCTGAGGAGATAAGAACCGGTTCAGAATCCGCAGAGGCGATGTGGTGGCCGCTCTCATCTCAGAGGCATGATAATACACTGTGATGTGTTTAATCCTGCTTCCCCATATTTCTCAAATAAAGCTGTAAGCCTCGCAGTTCTCCGCATCAATTTTTTCGTGGTAGACTTTGGTTTGGTTTAAATGAAGTCCTTTTACGTCGTCTTCCTAGAAAGTCCATCGCAAAGGACAAGCCATATCTTGTTAGGAGGAGATAATTGATTCCAATTCCGCATGAGGTGTAGAGCACTGCTTACACTGTGATGGAATTGTTAAGGTTGGTTTAGAACCTACTATCCATAGTTTCCCAGTACATGATCTTTCGGGGTCCCAGGTCTGCGCATCAAGTCTTCCGATGTTCATCATCGAAACCTCGGGGTAGTCACTAATTTCTCCTCGGTGTTCCATGGCGATGAGTGGGAGTATATCTTTGATCGGTTGCTGAAATATTATTGTTTTTAGATTTCAGAGGAGACAGTGACGTTATTTTTTTGGCTGCCGCAATAAAGACAAATCATGGATTGTTTTGGATTGGATTCTTCTATTTTTCAGTTTGTTTTTGCCCCTTTCGCACATCTTTTGAAAATCATGTTACAAATTTTTTGTCTCTCTTCCCCTAAACACCCCATAAGCAACAGTATGTCTCCTATATCTCTGGCTTATAAATGCTTTGTGGTCGATATAATGACTGGTTCAATATTTTATTAGCTGGGTATGTATAATAGTACGCTGGTTGATACTG
Organism: Delitschia confertaspora ATCC 74209; assembly: GCA_010093945.1. Lineage (NCBI taxonomy): Eukaryota > Fungi > Ascomycota > Dothideomycetes > Pleosporales > Delitschiaceae > Delitschia > Delitschia confertaspora. Next base: position 68,661 of record ML993981.1, on the reverse strand, counting down.
CCCTCCATCATACCTGATGTATGTCTTTAGGGAGACGGGATCCATCTATATTTTTTCTCTGAAACCTTTAGCTTTTTTTCTCCTCGGTCCCTCACTCCAATATTGAAGCGCATGGTTTGGCTCTTAGTCTCCCAACTTCCGCATTTAGTAATTGCTAAAGATTTTTAATATTTTTTTTTTCACGAAGCTAGGTGTGGATGGCTATGGACAGATTGATTGACACTCAGAATAACTCTTACTTGAGATCATTTATAAAATTTCTACAACGTAAAAATTTAATATGCATAAACTTCTGAGCTTCTTTTCAATCCCCCCCCAAGGCGCATTTCGAAATCCATCTGAGCGCTCTTGCTGTATGGACATACGTCTAAGCAAGCGCAAACCAACTTCGAATTTCAATTGCCCAACTTCATGTGAGAAGCATGAAGCAGCCTGAGTGGGGTTTTTTTGGTGAGACCTGCCAAGGGGCCCATGAAGACGGTCAAAGAGAATGTTTTTTTTTTTTTTGAATACTTCTACTATTTAAGGCTAAACAGTAAAAGAGAGAGGACTCATGAGAGATAACAGTACCTTCTTTGGATTATTTCTAGCCTCTAATACCAGTCGAAAAGCACCCAAAATCCACAACTGATATTGGTAGCATCTCATACTATTTCATCACTCCCCCCCCACTTACAGAGCCCACAAGGTCCATCAGCTGGAAGTTACGTCATTTCGAATGGTCCTCACTCATCTGTAGCAGCACAAAAAGCGTGAATATTTGAATCCATGGTTGGATGGTCTTGGGCTGTCAAAACCCACACCGTCTCATATACTGTGGGAGCATTGTGTTTCGAAGTAAAAGTCGGCACCAACACGCATTAGGCCGCTTTCTAGTTTGAGTTGATAATCACTCCACTCCTGACTGGACTAGCTATGAAGCTATTCTGATAATGGTATTGGTGTGGTTCTTGTTATCTCTCCTACTGAAAAAAAATTCAGTATATACACTAGTGGTTGGATAGTTCGGGGCTGTTGAAAAGCAATGAAGTTTGACGAGCAACCCAATTTTGATCTCCGGAGGATAAGGGTATTCATTGCCTATCTCCCCATTTTTAGTCCATATCTCGCCTATTCTAGGGCAGGATGGGAGTGTCACGGGCTTTTTCTAGACAAAAGAGGCTATGGCCCCTATGAAAGAAACTGGCGCTGGTTTTCATTCACGAGATTGTCCTACTAGGAAAATTCGGGCCTTTCTGTTTTGGCTTTAGAAGAGATCTCCCAACCTTCATCGAAATCCAAGCAGAGGAATCATGGTTGGATAGTTCGGGGCTGCGTAAATAAATTTCTGCGTACCAAAGTAGCCGCAGATATCAAAAAGACAGAGAGACGACGGCATCCATGGAACAGGCTGGATTCCGTTTCGATCAAGGATCGCCTAGCATGATACCTATACAGTCTTTCTGTTTCGCATTTAAAAGGATGCCATCCGCTCCTATGGAAATAGTAAAAGAGACGCACTCGTGGTGGGATTGTTTGGGACTGTGAATCCAACCCTCTCCCATTCCACTGTAACTGGAGCAAGTTTAAAACACAAGAACTTCGACTGTCACACATTGCTCCTCCGTACGTCGTTCCTTAATATAGTAAACTGCCCAGCAAGATAAATATGTGCTCCCCTGTGCGGTTTTTAGAAAGAGACCTCTCCGGCATAACACTCATTCCACTCATTCCACTCTTCAACATTTCTTTTTTACGAAGAATTTTGGTCATCCGCCTTCAAATAGGAAAATCGGAAACACACTCGTGGTTGGATAGCTTTAGGTTTTGCAAGAGGATTTTTAGATGACTTCTGTTTTCAACAAGGTATATCTTTAACTCTATGCGGCTGTGCTGCAAAAGTCTTGAGATATTCGAACGATCCCCTCCCGCTCTCGTCTATCAAGCAAGCACGCAGTAATTTTTAATAGGATATCCCCCCGGGACAGCAACCCGCATGTTAGTCTGCATGTACTGAACTTTGGAAATACACCACACCTATGCCTGATCGCATTAACTGTTTTTGAAGTCTTATTATGCATATTATCCTAGTTAATATAGAGCCACACACTCGTGGTTGGATAGCTTTCTGGGCTACAGAAATAGACACTCCCCATGTCGTGCTCACTTCGAGGATTTTTGTCAGGAAAAATATCTGTCCCACTCGACCCAACAATCCCATAGTGCATTTATAAGGTCTGATTTTCAAATCGCCTTCCTCCATAGAACGACACTCTTGTCCGATTCGCCGCCTAGTTTTGATTTCTCTCGCACTTAGAGTCTAGAGCCACCAATTCCAGAGTCACAAAATCCAGAGCCCCAGAGGCCGTGATTGGATAGCTTGGAGCCGTAAAAGCCCACCGAGACTTTCCCAGAACATTTTGCAGCAAAATTTTTAGAAAAATTAAGTTGTGCTGCTCGACCCAACAACCCGATAGAGCGATTAGTCAACAGCGTGTAGTGGATCCATTTCGAATCACACACCCCCCGAAAACGACAAACATGACTGGTCTCACCGTCTGTTTTGATTTCCTTCGCCCTCGAGCCTAGAGTCACACCTATGGTTGGATAGCCTTAGCGTGGTGTGAGATCCCGCCCTTATCTCCCCCAATATCTTTGCACTGAAGGTTTTGGACAAAGTATATTGTGCCACTCGATACAACGGTCTCTATGAGTCGAGGAATAAGGTATTTTGGTTCCCGTTCCTCCAAACAGCACCATACCTCTATTCTCAGTTTTGTTTTTGAAAGAAATCAGAGCTGCACCCGTGGCTAGATAGCTTAGGGCTGTGGGATCCCACGACTATCTCCCATACTTTCTTTCTCCTCGAAAATTTTAACAAAATATGTTATGGGGCTCGACACAACGGCCCCTATGGAAGATAGTGTAGAGAAATCTTTGCTATCCCACTCGCGGGACCGGCGGGAGGGCACTCTCCCTGTAATTTATTTTTGAAAGGACCAGAGCCACACTTGTGGTTGGATAGCTTGGGGCTGAGACATACGCCGACACCCTCCCGTGAGGCTCTCGCACATGCATTCTCTGGACATAATAAGTTATGTATGTCACTTGGCCCGAAGCCCTCCAGGGACTTGGTCTCCAAGCGTTTTTTGTAAGATTCTGCTCCATCACAACATCCTGAGGAGCCGGGAGCCGGCTTTTTGAATCCTTTCAATTCCGAAGAAGAATACCGCCGATAACCTCTTTAGAATTAGTTCGGCGGGATTTTGTTGGAAAAAGATGGATTGTATCGCTCGACACAACAAGCTCTATGATCGAGGATATTTGTTGGTTTGATCCGACTCTGCTTCCTAGCACACCGCCATAACGAACTGATTCGTAGTCTTTTGAGCTCTTCCTTATTAGCCAGAAAACCCCAAGGAACTCTCTCTCTTGACGTCCGATGGGTCCTATGTTTATTTGGTTTAGACAAAATAAGTTGTGCGGCTCGACAAAACGGTCACCACCTAACCCCGTCTTGAGGGCTAGAAAATCCCCACCGAGTGTCCATCATCACACAACTTCTTTGCTGTTTCGTTTTTGACAAAATAAGCTGTACCGCTCGATACAACAGTCTCCAATGCGCCTTCTCTGTATGAATTTAGATTGCCAATTGCACTCTCCGCCCTTTCTGCCCATGGACATATGCTTCAGTTCTCTTTTGTCCCCTCCCCTTTCCCAAGAATAATCCCACACACTCCCTCCCATGTCTGCCGCTTATGGCCATTTTTTGATGAAACAGGTTGTGCCATTCGGCACAACAATCCCATGTCCTTTTCCTTCAGCCATTACCGCACCATGCATTTTTGTTCTCCTCCCACCAACTCTCGCACTAATTCCCAGGCCATGCACGACTACGTCTGGTCTTTGATTCCGCCGTTGACCTACCCAGCCAAGCTACTGGTGCGGGAAGTTTTTGAATATACCACCAGCCCTGTGTGCTTTCCCAGGATGAGGAGGGGAGGCGGTTAATATACTTGTGGGGAAGGGCACTCGGCTGTGAGATGAAGGACGGACGATGCGGGGAAAGGGAGAGAATGATGCGGTCGGCGTCAGACGTGTATGTTTGTTGAGGGGTATAAGGCGGAGAAAGGGGGGGAAGGGACGTATGGTTGGAGGAGTGACGAGGGATGGGTGGATTTGTGGAGGTGGCGGTGGGGAGTGTAGAGTGCCTGTGACAGATGGAAGAGGGAGGGGATGTCATGTGGAGATTACGTGACCGGAATGATATTGGTTGTTTGCTGTTTGCCCCATATCTCTTGACAAAGTCGGTGCGAAATCCCCAAGAATCCCTGACAGCTGACTGACGAGAAGGCTCCGGTGACGGACATAGACCGTCTCAATCAGGGATCAGACACCTGAATGACCGACAAAGCGGCGCCCATTTCTCCAATGCAAGCTGTCGGGTAGGTGGTCTTCCATTCTTTACCGCTTCATCATTCTTGATCATGTCCCCTCATGATCGACCGTCATTGCCGCCATCGAGTTCTCTAAGTCCACTATCCTCTTTGTCTCCCGATCTTTCCAATCAAGTCGTGATAGAAAGATCCATCGCATAACCTGTGACCAAATTCATACCGGCATAAGCCCGTCTCACCACTCCATCTCTTCGACATGATTGTCTGACCAGGCGTCAGGTCAGCAAGCCGGATAGCATAACGATGCTTATGATAATGAAACTAGACAAAGAATTAATATATTGAGATGCACTGGAACAGTTCTGAACCCTTGACGTTGAGTTTAGGGTCTCAGCCATTCACCAATTAGACTGTTTATGGCCTAGTGCCACTCCGTTCTCCAGCAGATACTTCCAGGCGTCCTAAGCCCTCAACTTGCAGGCAATATAAATGATTTGGGGAAAGTAGGTAATGTGTGCCTAGAAGTTGTTCACAAGACACTTATTAATAAGTTTGAGCGGTGCAGTGCGGCTTAACCTTGGAATTTTTGGTTCGCATTATATTCGAGACTATTTTGCGCTGTCTGACCAAAGCGGACTTGTTTTGAGCTTTAGATACACCAAGATCATGAAGATGGTATAAAGCTACATCAATCATGAATAATAAAATTGTCGTTCCAGAGCCAGAGCTCCGTGATGCCAAAAAACCCCGCCGCAATGCATAAAGAATCACTCCAGTCCATGTCGCCAGGCACCTACATACAATACAAACACCACCTAAGTCGGCATAGCCATGATGCCTCCCCATCCACCTGCAGCCCCGCCAGCATTTCCTCCTCGACGACTCCCACTGCCTGATCCCTTTCCTGCTCCTTTCTTAAATGTCTTCGTCGACTTTCTCTTGGTCACACCACCTCCGGACTCTTTTCTGGAATAGTCATTGAAGGACTTCTTCCCGCCTCTAGACCGGCCGCCGGTAGAAGCACCCTTGCCTTTCGTCCCTGCTCTAGGACCATAGCTCGTAGCGCGTTCAGGGACAGGTGCTGGTGTGGGCCTTATGTTCAACAGCTGCGATGCCTGTCTATTGAATTCTTCAACTCTCCGATCCGTACGTTCATCCGTGGGCTTTGCAAAGAAATGACTCTTTTGCGTGGCCTCGTCTTCCGTGTCATAGTCAAAGTCGCTTCCAAATTCTGATCCTTCTGGAGAACAGAGATCCACGACCTCTTGAACTTGGTGATTTGGATCAAGAACTTCGGCTTCTGTTTCTTCGAGCTCTTCGTATTCGTCCTCTTCGACAACCCGTCTTCGCCGAAAACGCTGAGGTTCCGGTGGTGCAGCTCCAGCAGTTTCCAATCCCGAAACCTCTATCGTATTTTCTATAAGAGGGAAAAGTCTCTTGCCATATAGCTTGGCCATCTCTCGGTTGATTCCAGGAATTTGTAGGAGCTCGGCTTCCGACCTTGGGAGACGGAGACCGATTTCACGAAGGACAGTATCCGAAAAGGGGCGGTCACGAAGTTGCTTTTTCCATTTGATGTTTTTGGAAAGCTCCGAAGCGTTTATCACAAAATTCTCTAATATATCCTTTTGGGCTTCAGTAAGATCTGCCAACTGAGGGTCGGTCGTAATTGGTGGTCCAAGCTCGGGCTTCCTCTGTGTATTCCTTGAGCTTCCTTCCCGGATCGGCTCGAAATAGTCATTATCGTCATCATCGTCGTCGACCACAAATGTATCATCTTCGTCTTTCCATCCATTATACGCGAATTTCTTAACTGTTTGAACTTTCTGTTTGGATACGTGCTGAACAGGAGACGAGATGTTAGTGGAAGGAAAGTTGCCACGCCTGGTAATAGCAGATTTTGCTTTAACCGGCCTCGATGCTGCGGCTTTCCGTGGGGTTAACCGGCAATTCAGTTTGAAAGGCTTCCGATTGCGGAGATAGTCATTGCTCCTAGGCCCGAGCTGTTACAGAATCAGTAGCCGTTATAACTGGTAACATGTACTGGGAAACCTACATGGACATAGTTGGTGCTGAAACCGGATTTATTTGAGACGCTTTTCAATTTCAAAGCACGGTCTTCCAGTAACCGGTTGAACAGTCTTTCAATATCCTCCCGTTCTAGATCGGCACCATAACCGAATTCTTCCAGTTCCATGAAGGGTGCCAGTCTATTGCCCGTCGATTTTGCACCACGGAATGCGTCCATACACTGCAGCAAAGTGACTTTGGCATCTTCATGCAGCTGCTTGACAAGTCTGACTGCGGCCGATGCATGCTCTGTAAGATCCCGCTCCTCGAATGTGTATCCTGATTTGCAATTGTCGCAAGTGTTATTGCAGTCCTCTGGGCGGAATGGTTCACTAAAGTACTGGAGCACCTGTGCTCTTCGACAATCGCTTTTGTTCTCGCAGAATTGTATGACTGTTCGAAGCATGTCCCGTAACCTTTGCTTCTGCTCCAAACTGCCTTCCCCTTCATTGATCATCTTCTGCAGTATATTGGAGTCGTTATAGTTGTAGAACAAATAACAACCAGAGAGTTTCCCGTCGCGGCCTGCGCGACCAGTCTCCTGGTAGTATCCCTCTAAACTTTTGGGCAAGGAATGGTGGATGACGAACCGCACGTCGGGTTTGTCAATTCCCATACCAAAAGCTATAGTGGCTACAATCACATCGTACTCGCCATCTTGCCATTTCCTTTGCACATCCGACCTGTCAAGGCTGCTCATCCCCGCATGGTAGTGATGTGCTTTGATGCCTAATTCTTCTAGCTTCTTCGCTACTGCTTCACACGTCTTTCGAGCCAGGCAGTACACTATTCCGGATTTACCTTGATATCTTCTTTCTTTCATCAGTTCAGCCATGGCGACGATCACACCCTTCTCTTTCTTTCGGACCTCGTAGAAGAGATTCGGACGGTTGAAGCTCTGTTGGACCTGTCGACAGTTTTGAATGCCCAGATTGACCTTAACGTCCTTTTGAACTAATTTGGTGGCTGTTGCTGTGAGAGCTATAATTGGAACACCCTGAAACTGTTGCATGACTTCGCCGAGCGCCTTGTAGTCTGGCCGGAAATCGTGACCCCATTGACTAACGCAATGAGCCTCGTCGATGACGATCCGAGCGAGTCGGCTCTTGCTATGTAAATTTCTCAGAGCATTAATCATCATTTGGCTTTTGTTGATCATCTCGGGCGTGACATAAAGAAGCTGGATAAACTTCTCAGGGTCTGATTCTTGTAGCCCGGCTAAGATGTGCCGCTTTTGCTCCAAAGTGGACTCTCCATTGATCAAGAACGCTTGGATGTTGCGGCCCTGGCAGGCATTTACCTGGTCTTCCATTAGGCTGAGAAGTGGAGACACTACTATTGTGACGCCTCGAGTCTTGCCGGAAGTGATTACGGCAGGCAGTTGATAACATAGGGATTTCCCACCCCCAGTAGGCATGAGCACAAAGCAATGCTGTCCACTGAGTGTAGCATTGACGGCTTCCAACTGGCCGGGCCGGAACCCTCGCAGCCCAAATTTACCTTCTAAAGCACTTTTGACATCCTTTGACCAGGGGTGATTCCACTCGGAAGTGGCTGCTTTCTTTGGAGAAGGACAAAATTTCCGTAACTGGACACGGTTCCTGGACACTTCATTCATGGCGTCCCGTGCGTAGGATCTTCTATCGACGCCCGCATGTGACATCCTATCATCTTCCATGGCAGTGACTGCATTGATCAACTCTTCTTCGTCATCGTCGTCCATGTAATCCTCGTACTCATTCTCATCAACATCCCTGATGGGCTTTGGTGGGGTGCCCATAACATGGTCGAACAAGTTCTCGTTGTCACCAAATCCATCGGAGCCAGGAACGACTTCGCGAGGCGTATGGAATACATCGTTACCGCTTAACCCATGGCGGGTCTTTGGGTTGTTCCGGTCTCTATTTGACTGTCCATGATCAGTCCTCCTGAAGTCATTATGGTCACTTTCCGGAGTCCGCGCACTAACTCTGTCAATAGAGGCAAGGCCGCCATCGAGTTTTCGGTTCATTTGTGGGGCCGGGTGGGTTGGAAGCCTTGAAGTCGGTGCGAAGTAAATCGGTTGGGGGGGTATCCAGGCTTCCTTCGTTGCCAGCTGCGGTCGTTTCGTATACTGCGTCTGTGGAACGGGGCTTGGTTCCGGGTACGCTGTTGCATCAATGTTCTCAGAAGTGGGAGTAACTTGCGTAGAGCATACAACAACTTCTTCATCCCCTTGGCCCTCTCCATGCTCGAGCGAAGGGTTCGAGGGAATCTTAAATCCGGCTGGCTCTAATAAATCAGAAATTTGTATTTCCACATCTTGCAAAGCCTTAAACAATTTGTTTGATAGCTCGCCGTCTGAAGGATTGAAGTTTCCCGAGTTGAGATCATTCTGAATTTTTCGACGAAGTATCTCTCTTCTCCTGCTCATTTCGTTGTAGCTTTCTTGAAGAGGGATCAACCTCTCGATCGCTTCTTTCTTGATACGCAAGATGTTTGTCCTCTCATGCATAACTGGGTCATATCCCGCGACTTCCAGGTGTTCTTGGAAATTTTCTTTTGCCTTCTCCCACTGAGATATTGTTGACCTGAGATGTTGTTCCAACCGAAGGCCCTGAGAAACAGCAAATGCTTTCACAAATTCCGTGATAGCAGCTAGGCGCTCTTTTGATAACTGCGAAGCAGTGGAGATAGTGGAGGCCGGGACCACATTACTTGGGTTTGTATGGAGTTTCTTGGGTGAATCGATTCTTCTTGTTGAAGACTCCACTTTCACGTGAGCTGAGGGTAGCTCAGATTCGAATTTCTGAGAACTCGAAACTTTTCCTGTCTTCAAAGGAGACTGAAACGGCTGGGGTGACGACATATGCCCAGTTTTGGCACGCTTCTGGCTCCGTATCTTAATTGGGGACTTTATAATCGAGAAAGTAGGCTCTGGTTGCGTTTCCAATTCGTCGGATTCGTCATCTTCCGAGTCGACGACAGCCTCCAGGACTTTCCGACGGGCCCTAGGCTGTTGAGGCATAGTGGAAACATTCCTAGACGTAAGACCGTTTAATTTGAGAGGAGAAGGCCCGCGGTCTTCCCTGAGAATTTTGCGCGGAGGAGAAGCGACAGGAGACACTGGGCCTGACGATTTGCGCTTTGGGGCTTCATACAGCTTTTGCTCTTCAATCGCAACATGGTTATCGTCGTAATCCTGGTCTATGGCTCGTCCCATGGTCCTTTGAGCGGAGTTGTGCGCGAGCACCGAATAAGGAGGTGGCGGATCGGAGGGTGTGTCAGAGATTGGGAAATCCTCTATATCAGCATCAAATGCCGGAGACGCCTTCTGACGCTGCGAGGATCGGAAAGACAATTGGATCTCCGCTTCGAACTCGTCACTTGTACGCTTCTTCCCTTTTCCTTGGCGGATCGGACTAGTCAAATCAATAGCCTCGACACCCTGATCTTCGCTCCGGGACCCTGGTTTTGAGGTGGGTGTATGAAAGTCGCCGGGTTTCCTGCGAACTGAACTGTTCGCATTAATCTCACGGGTTTCAGGGAGATCTGAGCAGCGAGTGAGTACGTGAACCCGATCGTACGAATTAGACAGAGGACCCATACCACTCTTCTCATAGCCGGACAGTTTTTTCACAGAGCGAGACGGAGTTGCCTGATCTCTTAAGCCTGATATCATAAGACGTGGCTTGGGTACGGGTGTTGCCCGTAATCGAGCCATGTCGGTTGAATCGCCGCCAGCGGACAGCTCTCTGTCAACAGTGATTGTGGGTTCAAGTCTAGGGGCGGGGGTAATTGTTTGTGTCGTCTGGCTAATAGATGTTGACTCAGTGGCATGGTTTTGCGTGGGCTCGAAGTGAATAGAAGACTGTTGGGAGAGTGCTGTCGAGCTAGGTAGAGCGTTCGGATCGTAAGGCACCAGGGACACGGCGGGGGGAATGAATGGTTTCGTAGACAACAACCAATTGAGATGTTCAGTAAGGTTGTTCTGAGGAGGCATGAGGGTCTAGCATCGTCAGCTTCGAAGCCTGCGTCCGGACTCCGGGCGTGTATAGGATCGTAAACGGTTGTGAAAGCTGTGGCGTTGTCGTGCCATCCACAAACCCGCGAACTTTGGATGTCGCCAGTCGCGTCTTAGCGTCTGGAAAACGCGCTAACACGCCCGGCACGTGACGTAGGCTTCCGTAGGTAGGATTGCAGCCCCGCAGTCCACTCCGCTTGACCTCCACACCTCCTAAACACTTCAAAAATATTTATTGATAAGCAATTGTTATAACTATGTTCTCTCGTACAAATGCCATTGACCGTCTGGCTAGTGAGATTGCGAAATTCAATCTTGAACCCGAACAAAACGCTCTCCCTCAGCAGCAAAACATCGAAAATGCCAGGACGAGTCTTATATCGCATCTTCCAGTGACTGGACTGGGACATGAAGAAGCGATTGAGCACATAAGAAAAGAGATAGCCCCTGGTTTCAATGGCTCCAGTCGTTCCTCAACTTACTATGGGTTTGTGACTGGCGGCATCACATTAGCCGGGAGACTGGCCGACAACTTGGTCACTGCCTATGATCAAAATGTCCAGGTCCATCTACCCGAGGAGACAATTGCTACAGAAGTCGAAGACCGGGCTCTCTCACTGCTGTGTGAACTGCTCGACTTCAATCCGGAGGATTGGGGTCACCGGACCTTTACCACCGGTGCCACTGCGAGCAACGTCCTAGGTCTCGCCTGTGCTAGAGAGCATGTCATTGTCGAAGCTGCTTCAGCAAGAGGAAGACCTGATATTAGCGTTGGCGATCTGGGGATCGTGGCGGCCATGAAGTGTGCCGAAATAGACGAGATCCAGGTACTAACAACTGTTCCCCATTCGTCATTAAGCAAGGCAGCAAGCCTTGTAGGATTAGGGAGGGCTTCAGTGAAGTTAGTGGGGCTCGAAGGGGCTCCCCATAGGTTTGATTTTGCAAAGCTCGCAAAACTAATTGGGATGCCTCGTGTTGCTACGATTGTTGCCGTTTCAGCTAGTGAAGTTAACACTGGACTCTTCGCGACTAATGGAAGGGATGAAATGGAGACATTGAGGAAATTGTGCGATATACATGGTGCATGGATACACATAGATGGAGGTAGGTACTTAACAACACCAGGTTCTATGCCCCATTTTTTTCAGAAAAATAGTGATGGATTACTCTCAGTATACACTCTTACTTTCATGGAGACGTTTGTCTTGTTCCTTCCTACTTTGTTTCCTTCTCTTCTCTTTACGCTCAGATTTTCTGCAATTTTCTTCTGTCCGACTAATACCTTCAAGCATTCGGAATCATGGCCCGCCTTCTCAACACTGCACCCTACACCTCCATGTACCGCAACTGTGAAGGCCTCGAACTCGCAGACTCCATAACCGGCGATTGTCACAAACTTCTCAACGTCCCCTACGATTGTGGTTTCTTCATCTCCCGCCACCGTAACCTTGCATCCAGCGTCTTCCAGAATCCAAACGCCGCCTACCTCAGTGCCGGCGGCATCAACGACATCCTTTCTCCCCTGAACATTGGGATCGAGAATTCTCGTCGCTTCCGCGCTCTTCCTGTCTACGCGACGTTGACTGCGTATGGGAGGGAGGGTTACCGTGATATGGTTGAGCGGCAGGTGGAACTTGCAAGGGCCATTGCGGAGTTTGTTTTGGAGAATGAAGAGTTTGAGCTACTTCCTATTTTTGAGAAGACGAAAGAAGAGGTTTTGAGCAATATCTTTATCATAGTTTTGTTCAGGGCGAAGGACGAGAGACTGAATAAGGAGCTGGTGCAGCGCATTAAGGACTCCCGCAAGGTATATGTCTCCGGGACTGCGTGGGATGGAAAACCTGCGTGCAGGTTTGCTGTGTCGAACTGGATTGCGGATAAGGAGAAGGATATGCCGATGATCAAGACAGTCCTACAAAAGGTGCTTGATGATTGGAAGAGCACGAACAAAGGTGTGTGAAAGCATGAAATTTATAGACCATATGCAGTGGTTAAAAATCTGAATTGTATTTTATGCTGAATGTAGCATACGCGTCTGATATTAGACCTCCGTGGATGCTATTCTTCCTTATCTATGTCTAGTCGGTTCAAGGTATCAACGCTACAGCAAGAATCTCCCAAATAGTCAACCATAGCTATACAAACCTAACCTGTCTATTTAAGTACCTACCCACCAAGGCTACCAACCCACGTGACACTACCCCGCTGCCCACGCCTGCAACTCCAACCAAACTGACCAACCTCATCGCAGGAAACCTACCACCATCTCCTTCCGTCCAACTCTTTCTCAACTTCACCTCACCCACAGCTCCTATCGTCACCAACTACATTCACATCTACTTTCCTCCTTTTCCATCAGTTTTCACCTCTCCCAACCCCTTTTACAATAAAATGTCCCTCCAAAAATTCAAACTAATCTTCTACGTCCCGCCCACCTCCCTTCAAGCCTGCCAAACAGCCATTTTCAGTGCGGGTGCAGGCCGTTTCCCCGGTCCCGGCGGTTATACAGAATGCTGTTTTACGAGTCGAGGGATGGGGCAATTTAGGCCGGGAGAGGGGGCGAATCCAAATGTATGTGTATCTCTATTCAATCGAATGTATTTATACGAATCTAACTTTATGCCATTCGATGAATACTTTACTTGGATTATAGTGGATGGGGTTAAATCTCGCTAACTGGGGGTTAGATTGGCGAAGTAGGGAAACTAGAAGAAGTAGAGGAGGTTAAAGTTGAGGTTATGTGTGTTGGGAGGGATGTTGCGGGGAAGGCAGTTGAGGCGCTGAAGAAGTGAGTTTATTAAGAGCCTCTAGGGGGTTGCTTCGGCCACGGTGCTAATGATTTAGGGCGCATCCGTATGAAGAGCCGGCGTATGAGGTCTATAAGATGGAAGACTTTTAGGAGAATCGTCTCCCATAGAGAGTTCAAAATGACTTACTGAATGATAATGCTAAGGATTCTCGGGCAGATGAGTAAGCATCGCAGTGTATTTTTCATCAGCGTTAGATGATTGCTTTTTGGGGTTCGGCTATGATACCTAGAAGGTCCTGGGAGTAAGACCCAGCCTTACAAAAATTGGTGAACTAATATGTAAGCGCTTTTCCTATTATATTTATGGGACGTGCTTCTTTCGGCTTGATTTATAGAAAAACCCATATGCGATGACCTAGAGTCAGAATAACCTTCGATTCTGACTACCTATTACATTCACATACACGAAGTGTAGATGAACTATCATCAGGGATTCTGCAAGCGTCCATGGATCAGTTTCCTATCTGGTAAATAGATATTCACGGCGCCTTACCTATTTCTCAGCGTCACCCAACCTAACCCTGACCCCATCCATCGGGGAACTTGGTTAAAGTAACACTCTGCCTCACATCTCCTTCCTTCCATCTATTCCTCCACCCCTCCACCCCGCAAATTTCTGCGCGAAGGGGCACTGTTGTTCAGTTGAACCATTGTGATGCTCGATATATGAGTAGGGTCTTCCTAATGCAGCCGAATTTGCATCTAGTGGGGAAGTTTGCTGAGATTACCACTGCGCTGAAATTGAACCTTCAGGGATAGAAGCCTCACAACCCGGGATCCAATCGCATAGTAAACACAACTGAAGATTCCAAGGTCCCTCCGCTCAATTCGTACAGATCACCTGAGCCGGGGCTGTGTAAAGTCGTACGAGGCTGACTACATGACTCCAGAGCCGGATGGGGAGTCTCAGAACTCGAATGTTTTGTCTTCTTCAGACTAAAGCCATACTGGCTTAAATGGGATATAAGACTGACAGATATGCTGACAAGGCACTGTAACACGCAGGTAAGGTTGCGTTGAAAATGCGGCTAAAAAGACAAGGATTGAACTTCGTCTCACCTAAACTTCAAAGAGGCTTCCACTGCTGCAACGCCTTATTTGAACAACAGCGGTCAAGGGACGGAAATAAAAGCAGTTAGAGACATTACGGAGTACAATGCTACCCAATTGTCCCAAGTCATGAACATTCGTCGCAATTCATTGGCCCGTGAGCCATTCCCAGCCATCATACCTGGTATCCAACCTAATAACCAGAGAGAAACAAACTCAGAACCAGTACGTCAACGCCGAAACCACTATGATCAATTTGCCAATAAATGGAACTTTATGCTTGGCCTCTAAGGTAATCATTATTCTCAATCGTTACACTCTTGGTCTGGAGAGTGTTAGCATCTCCGCTGGCATTAAGGGGGGGCAAATGACTTACCATATGGTTTACTTTATACACACCAACCAGTCTCGACGCCAACTCAAACATGTTATTCCGTAGAGAAATAACAATGAATTGAGCATTCTTCGTCCGTTCCTTGATGTAACTGGCCACAATAGACACCTATACCAAGTTATTAGCTAACATCCTAACGAAAACCCTCCAGAGTCTAACTTACATTCCTAAAATCCAGCGCAGCATCAATCTCATCCATAACATACAACGGCGTCGGCTTATAATGATGCAGCGCAAACACCAGCGCCAAACTACTCAGCGTTTTCTCACCACCACTTAAATTCGATATATTCTTCCAGCTCTTCTTAGGTGGCATAACACTGAATAAAATGCCTTCGGAGAAGGGGTCCAGCGAATCGACCAACTCAAGTTCAGCGTTACCGCCCATAGTGATCATCTGATACATCTCCTTTAGGCGCAGAGAAATGGTGCTGAAGCCTTCCATGAATCCCTCCAGTCGCAGGCGGCGTAGTTCATCGCAGCGTTTCTTAGCTGCGTCACGAGCTGCGACAGCTTCGGCTAGGTCGAGGCTGCGGGCTGCGTGCTCTTCCACGCGTTTGCGGTACTCGGCGAGAACACTGAGGTCGACATTGGTATTCTCGTTCTTCTTCTCAAGCTCCGCGATTTCTTCTTGAAGAATACCTTTGTCCATGTCTTGCAGTTCGTCCTTGGTGTATTCCTGGAGGCCTTCTGACTCTTGTTGCTCGCCAAAGTCGCCCAGACTTTGATAGGAGAGCTTGCCGAGCTTTTCCTGGAAGTACCGCTGCTTCCTCTGGTACTCGTTGAGGCCTTTCTGAGCTTCTTCCAGTTTGTTACGCATTTCGATTTCGACAGCGCGAGTCTCATTCAGCTCCGCAGTCTTCTGGTCAAGCTCCGCCTTTACAGCTTGAAGCTCTTCTTTTCTCGCCTCCAGTGCATCTTGAGCTTCTTCGGCCTGTTGTTTAGTACCCGAAGCGTCTCTAGAATGAGCTCGCATGTCCTCCTCAACCTTCTCCGCTTCCACAGAGAGATTTTCCAGCTCTTTCTCAGCTTCTGCAAAAGCCTTCGCATGCTTGACTCGCTGCTTCTCGGCTTTTGACTTTGAGACTTGCGCCGTCGACATACCTTCGGTAAGGGTGTCGATTTGTTCCTTCAATCCATCGACCTTGCCTTTCTGAATTCGAAGTTTGACACCACCGATTTCCATGATCTTATCCTGCAATGCTTTGATTTCGGCCTCTACATCAGCTGTTTCTGCACGCAACTTGGATACTTGCTTCTCCATAGTGGCAATGTTCTTTTCCAGAGAGGATGTGCGGCCCTTGTCAGATTTGGTTGTCTGTTGCTCAGCACTAAGCTCCTGGATGCGGCGGTGACAATCAGCGATGTTGCGCTCGAAACTCTCCAGCTCCATCATAATCTTTCGTATCTGCGTCTCAAGTTTAGGAATTTGATCCTTCAAATTCCGGAGAGTGGTCTCCAAATTGCGCTGCTCTTCCTGAAGTTCGGCATACATCTGCTCGAGAGCATCTCTGTCGTGTTCGAGTTTCACAACCTGATCCTTCGTGACGTCTGAAGCAAGTTTGGAAGACATTCCTCCCTTGACAACCCGAGTTCCACCACCGCTCATGGTACCAGATTTGTCGATAAGTTGACCATCCAAGGTGACCACACGCCACCTCTTTGCGCCATAGGCGATGCGGTTGGCTTGTTCTAGATCTTTGGCAACCAAAGTATTTTGGAGTACACTGAAGAATGCTGGCCTGAGCCTATCATGCTGGGGTGTGACCAAGTCGAAGAGCCTGGGGACATTCTCTGGCGTAGCTACAGGGGAAAGATCACGCTGTGCCAGACGGTCGAGACAAATGAAGTTCGCTCGGCCAAGGTTGTTTTTCCGGAGATAATCAATACACTGCTGTCCAACTTCAACCGTGTCTACAACGAGATTATCCAACGAGGGGCAAGCTGTAGAAATGGCTATGTCGTACTTCTGGTTGATTGCACCCAAATTCCCAAGGCGGCCATGGAAACCGTTAATTCTGCCAGATTCTTTGAGACGCATGAGACCTGTGAGGACATTTCCTTGAGTTTGTGTGGCAGAGAGGTTAGAGCGCGCTTCATCTGCCTTCTGTCGTGCGCCTGAGAGTTTGGACTTGAAAGTGGGCTCCTTTGCAGTGAGCGCATCGATCTGCGCCTGAACCTTCTGTATTTCCCTCTCTGTCTTCCGACCCTGCGATTGACACTCCTTCAGTTCGACAGTTTTGGTGCTTTTTGCCTCTTCCAATCCAGCTATTTTCGCTTCGACTTCCGCGATCGCGACGGCGCCTGCGTTGTCTTTCTCGCGAAGAATGTCGAGCTCACTTTGTGCAACAGCTATGGCCGATTGTTTTTCGTTGATTTTAGCATTCCACGGCTCTAATGACTTCTGTTTTGCTGCAATTTGGTCAGAGAGTCCCTGCGTCTTGCCTGCTAGACTAATTCGGACACCCTCAAGTTCTTTCTCTTCCACTTTCATGCTCTGCTCCAGCTCAGCTATCTCCTCCGAGCATCGCTCAATATCTTGAGTGTATTGTTTGATGAGAGTTTCGGACTCCGAAATGCCGTATCTACTGGTCTCCTTAGCCTTTTCTAGCTTTTTCTGTTTTCCAACCAGGAATTTTTTCTTCTCCTCGAATTTGACAGTCTCTTTGTCAATCCTCACCATTTCCTTTAGGACGGATTGGGCCTGTTTCTCAAGCTGCTCGTACTCCTTAGCTCCTCTCTTGTATTGCTTCTCCAATTGTCTGATGCCTTCTTCGTTGCCGTGGTGTTTCTGCATCTCTTCATCGAGTTGTGCCTGCATCTGGAGAACTGATTCCTGGTTGACCTGAATATGATCATCAAATTCGGAGATGAAAAGCTGGTAAAGCGCTGATTGTTTGGATGCCAATTCATTTTCGTCCCTAATATAGGCCAAGGCTTTGTTTTTCTTGTCTTCAAGACCACTCTTCTCTTTCTCCACATGCTGAACTCGGTTGCTCTTTTCTAGACAAACTTCGTTAAGTGTTTCCGTCTCTGCTGCCGACTCTTCGATCGGGGTCTTGTATTTGGATGTGCCAATGATGTCTTCAAGATACTCAAGCAGACCATCATCATGTTCACTGGCGGCCTTCGGCTTCATTTGCGCAATCGATTCGACTTCACCTTGAAGGATCAAGAAACGTTTGTGATCCAGGTCAATGCCACGATCGCGCAGTAATGCCGTAACCACTGTGAAATTCGACTCCCTATTATTGATATAGTACTTGCTGGAGTTATTTTTGAATGCTCTTCTAGATATGACGATAGTAGAGTCAGGCACGACTTCATGCGAACCATCTGGTCGGTCCATCACCTCCTGGAAGTGCACCGCGACTTCACAATGATCCAGATCCGGGAATGCAGCAGAGTTGTGGATAAGAGCCGAAATCTTGCCTTGTCTCATCTTACTGGCGCGGAAACCGAAGACGAATAGTAGGGAGTCGATAACATTCGACTTTCCCGAGCCGTTTGGCCCTACTACAGACGAGAATGATGCGTGGAACGGTCCTACTTCTTGTCTGCCCGCATAACTCTTAAAGTTGGTGAGCACCAAGTAAGTAATGACCATGCGTGCTTTAGGGGCCGCCGGCTCCTGTGTTTGCGGCATGGGAGCTGCTCGCTTTCGTACCACAATATCCATTGGCTTCTCCAAGATAGTGTCCCGCATATCGATCTTTGGAACAATATGCTGTGGTGTTGGTACAGGAGTCCGCTCATTGACTCCATTTTCCGTTATATCTGCGAGCGGGGTGTTAGGCACTTTCGGAGGTTGGGGTGAGGCGGAAGGTTTCGGGGTGAGCAGCTGAGAGTCTTCTTCTTCCGGTACAGAGGGTGCGACAGAGGCGCGCGGTGTCCTAAGGGGCAACACACTCTTCCGTTTTGGAGGTGACCGCGGCCTGGATGGAGTGGCTGCCCCGCCTGCTGCAGTCTCTGGACTAAATATTTGTGATGGCTCAATAGAGGCCCGACTCGATGTCTCCCTCGTCCTCTTCGTTCTCGTTGTGGTTTGGGGGGTTTCAGACACATCTGCAGTTTTCTTTGGACGGCCTCTTCGTGCGGCTTTCGATGGTGCTGGTGTACCATTCTCCTCCTCCAGTTTTATTTGACTCTGATCTACAGTATTCCTCAGACGTCCTCTTCTCACAGACTTCTGTGGCGCTGGTGTAAACTCTTCCTCATCATCCTCATTTACTTGTGGCGCTTGGTTTCCCTCCTCGTCCGAGTCGTCAATTATGGGCGCCTTTCGGCGGGTCGCAGCGGCACGAGTCGACTTCCTGGGCGATACTGCGGACATAGCTGCTGTCGTTGGGGGGTTAGTGTTGGGAGGGGTGTGTTTCCTACTGTTGCGAGGGAGGAGTAAACAACAAAACACCACTTTGACGCACGGACCACAGGGTTCGCGTTGTCACGCGGCCAAGCCCAGCCTTATCATCCTTCGCAATCAACGATAACCAACAACAGTCAACATCAATCAAAATCAATCAACATCAAAGTTACTGTGCACCATGTCGTGCATCTTCAAATTGTATATTTTTTTTTACATAAAGATGCCTAGTGAGCTTTAAAATTTCCCCACTTCCGAGTCGCCAATCTCAGTCCATTCTTTTACTGCTTCAAAATCCATTACTTTTCCGTCCTCGCCAAATCTGTTCTGAGTGGCCCACCAGTCCCGGTCCACAGCTTGCTCAGGCCTCCATCTCATCATCTTTTGTAGCCTAGGCTCAATCTTGTCTTCCAGTATATCCCCTACGAGAAGTCCTATCGCAGGATTGGTCATGAACCCGTGACCAGAGCCACCTACTGCCAAAATGAGATTTTTCAGATCAGGATGTCTGTCAATCAAGAACCGTCGGTCCATTGTATAGGCATCCCAACATATTCTCGCAAAGGTGAACTTGCGGTCTGCAAGTTGTGGCATCGTTTCTTGAAGCAGTTGACGCATCCTCGCTTCCGCTTCTTTCGGGATCTGTTGCCGCGCGAATGGAATAGACCGTAGCTCGCCATTCAAGTCTTTCACAAAATTGCAATATCCGGAATGCTCGTCACAAATCTTAATCTCATACTTCTCCGCATCTGGCTCTATGAAGAATCCTCTGTCGACTCCGTACAGTACTGGTAGGTTCTTGTATTGATCCTTTTCATCCGCGGTAAGGGGAAGATGCGCCAGTGTCCATGCTGTCGGCCGAAGTTGCTTCTTGAAATCCAAAAATTCGTCACTGTTCGCTCCTGCTGCCAAGATTGTATGTGAGGCCCTATGCTCCCGACCCTCAGCAGTTCGAGCACCCAGAATAGCATCACCAGAAGGACTTTTGATAAGGTTATGGACTTTTCCTTCCGGGTCACCACTTACAAACTCAACTCCTAACTTGACAGCCTCGGCATGCATAGCCTTCATGGCACCGCTGGCGAACACCCAGCCGGCTCCTTCCTTCTTCCAGAATCCTCGCCAGCCAGGAAAGGAGCCGGTTGCAACACCCTCGGGCATTGTTGCTTGGAAGTCTTCTTTACTATTGAGGGGGATGACCTTATCGCCTTCTTCTCGAGCATACCTGAGGCAGTTCTCGTAAGCATCGTCACTGACCGCTGCGTGGATGAAGCCAGTTGGATGGTAGAAGGGTCGTAGGAGAGGGTCATTCTTCCACCCATTCATTGCTAGCTGATGAATACGGGGCCAGAAATAATCCTCATTTGTGTCACTTTCCTTGGGCGGATTGGCTAATATCAGTCAGTAAATAACCTATGTGAGAGACACCAGGTGGTGAGCTATTTCGTGCCCGCCTGTCGATCCAACGATCTCCACTTCTTTCACTATACAAGCCCAATAAGAACCAAAAATCTAAAGATATTTCAATGTAGGGCTCTCAATATCACACCTCCGCTATAAATTAAAGCTAAAAGGGCTGTAGCTCGCCGAAGAATACAAAAATAGGTAAGAAGAAGAGCGGACGCGAATTAATTCACCACCTGGGGGAGATAATAAGGAGAACCACGTGCCTTCTTCAGCGATCTTGTTCAAGTCATTCCCAGCAGAGATAGCTGAAGGGAATGGACAAGCATCAAGAACTTTGATGTTTTTGAAACCTCTGCGTGCTAGATTTAAGGCTATAGAGCACCCCCTGGATAAAATGAGTCTATGTAACAGATAATGTTTATCAATCAACCTACCATGTCCCGGCTCCTATTATAAGTATAGAATCTTCTTTATTAACAGGGGTCATAGTGATTAGCACGGGTTAAAGTGACCCGTCTTAGACTTCGATGAAGTGATGATAGGGGGAAATGGAGGGATGATGTAATTAGGCCAGGTCAATGTGAATACCAGGTGACAAAGCAGTAAACAGAGCGTGCAAAGACAGCCACGTAACTCAGACTGAAAGTACCTGTGGGAAATCTATATTCCGAGTCATTGGGCTCTGTGTCTCAGAGAGGCTAGTCGTTACTAATGTGAGGACGGCTAGAGACGGGGATAAGAGAGGAGCGGAGATATGAAATTCCGCTCCGAAGACATCATTTGGACTTCTCACCAACAGACGACAACAATGTTTCCAATAGAAATCCTTCGAATGACGCGCCGTCCAAATCCTCATATATGTTGTCACTGATACGGTCATTGCGTCCTCGGCCAGTCTCCGCGACAGTCCAGCAATGTCTCCGAATACAGCGCCGAAATGTTGCGAGGAAAGAGGCCACTACGAAGAAGAAGGGTGGTCGTCCAGTGGGAAAGACTGGGTTTAGCAAAGAACAGCTAGAGACCGCTGAACAATATCCATTGTCCCAAGAGTTAGCAAAGAACTTTGTGCCAATTGTTACGCATAGAGGCCGCAAAAAGCATTCCTATTCTCGCCCGCAGATTGTAAGTCCCGAGCTTTGCGGTACGTGGATACTAGTAGATTAGATCTCTGTAGACCATTTCGCTAATTTATATTCTGATATAGATGACGTACTCTCGTATATTGGACCTACTCTAGAACGCCATAGGGGCTGCGATATCATTGACATAAACCCTGGAGCTGGTCTCTGGTCATCCAAACTTCACGAGTTTCTACAACCACGGAAACACATTCTCGTAGAATCAAACCCTGAGATATTCGAACAGCACCTGAAAAATTTGGTTGAGCAACCCGGATCACGCTACAAGCTGGTAACTGGGGATATCTCAAAATTCGAGTTTTTTGAGGATATCATGAAGGAGCATATACGCCCAGATCAGCCACCTCTCGATCCAAATGACCCCCGGATAAATGAGCCTAACGATAAGCTCTTGGTGACAGGCTCACTTATATCTAACCCAATCGTTCCCGGATATGGTATTAAGTCTTTAGTAAGGCAGTTATTATTGTATTTCAACGAAATAGCCCTGACGCATGGCCTCTTCCATTCTCATGGCCGCGCTCGACAGCTCTTCTGGATGAATAATGAGGAGGTTTCATCCATGCTCCCCAAAACCATTGTCCAACAACATAAACTTCCCATTATCATGGATAGATTGTGCGACATCACCGAGGTAGTGGCCTCAGAATCCACAGCTCGGGGCACCGGAACCGGGAACCTCAAGCGCGACGCCTCCCTGGAATTGGAATCCGTCGTGCGATCACTAGAGTTAGGGAAGAAAAGCGGCTTTGAGCTTCCCGCGCACCGCCGAACGAGTTTCCACGACTTCGCCGACGATGTCAGCGCCATGACCAACGGTACCGGTATCATCACTCCAGCCGAACTTCTCGACTACCTCAGAGAAGCTGAAGCCAGCGGAAAGTCGACAGCAGGGCTCCTTAACGAAAGTCTGAGGGAGCTATTCAAAGAAGAAGAAAAGAAAACCGCCGGAAGCAGAGGCACCAGAACGAAAAAAGGCGAACAACTCTCCATCCTCCGCTCAACATCCCTCTACGTCGAACGCTCGCGTGAAACCCGCTGGCATGTCATCAACCTCGCCGAACAAATCCACAAACTCGAGTGCGACATCCTACGCACCTCAAACGAAGCTCAAAAGCAGGAACTCCAATCTAAACTCGACACCCTCGAATCCGAATACCAAACCCGCGCCTCAAAGCTCAGCTCCATGAACCGCGGTTACCTAGCAGGCGGCTTTGACGACCGCCTCGCCGTCCGCTCCCCCACAAAACGGCTCCTCTGGGACCGCCGCCCTTTCGAGCCCCTCTCCTCACACCCCGAAGAGGCATGGCCTAAGACACGAACCGCGCTGTTCGACATCATGCCACGCGCCATCCCCGCTGGCACGGCCAATGCAAGCGAGGATTTTGAATACTTCAAGGATCTTATCCAACCGCTCTTCGACATTCCGAGTCTGCCGCTGCATCAGGCGGTTGAGGGGCTCGCACCCGGGGCAAGCGAGTTGTTGAAGGAGGTGGAGGCGTTGAGTGATCCGGAGAAGGGAGGAAGGTTGAATTTGAATGACTTTAGGGTGAGGATGCTAACGACGGAGATGGTGGAGCAGCTTTCTAAGGCTTTTAGGGAGTGGCCGTTCCGGCCACCGGGGAGTGATCATCCGAACTTTTTTAGGAGTAAGTGGCATTCTAAGTTTGAGGGGGAGGATAGGATGTGAGGCTCTGTTGGACAGACATGTCTTTAAGATGGAGGGGCGTTCAGTCCCCGATGTATGTGTTATATATTGTACGGTTACCGAAAGTATTAGATACTAGCTCAAGGCCTTTACTGTATCCTGAACTATAGTTTAGATCTGTAGTCCAAACATCAATATCTCGATGTGCACGTCCAAGCAGAACAATGAAAATATATAAGATATTCTATTGACTCAGCATACTGTAATATATCTAAGTATAATGTGACATAATATTCTAAAGGCGCATATCCTCTGATCTACACGCAGTTACACAGATTATGCAGTCCTAAATGTTACCGAAAATGCTGTCTGAACCGATATATCGCTTCTATGCCCTCTATGCATTGCGAACATTCTAGAGATTCCCCTCCCTGTCCTTGTCTGCCTCAATTTTTTGATACCGATCCATCCTTCCTCTAAAGGTAGCGTGGGCTATAATGTCCCACAACTCCAATGTTCCAGAGTAGCACTGCCACAGCTCACAGTCTCGCTACACAGCATGGCAGAGAACCGTCCCCTTCTTTCAAATCGTTCAGAGGATCCAGGCGAATTCTTAGCCTTCAGTCACACTGATGCTTTAGATTCCTTTTCCTTCCTCTCTACCTAACCAAACGGTCCCAGACTGTCTTTCCGATCTGTTTAAAAGCGCCGTCGACATACATCAACGTATCACCTCCCTCCCCATCCCAATGAATACTCTCCACCTCTGACACCGTGATTACATGATCCCTGACCCGCATCTCCTTGACCAGTTTGCAGTCTAGCACCGTCATGACCGCATCGTCCTCGATCCTCGGGACCCTGGAGAACTCTTTATGCATTTCTAGTTCCTCTGGTTCTGTCTTTACTATTGGGCCTAGGGTTTTAAATCCGGCAGCCGCGTCGCCGCGGGTGAATGCGTCGGCGATCATAGCGCCCTTCTCGGAGTTCTTGAGGATGTGGATTCGGAAGTGACCGCTGTTTGAGGTTATGGCGTCCCAGGTCCGCGAAGGGAGCTTGATGTTGAATGCGATCGTCGGTACGGGGGCTATAGTTATAGTATTGAACGAAGAGGCGCACATAGCTTGCGGAGTTGATTTGAGAGTTTTATGATCGCGAAGGACGGCCGTTATGACGATGGTTGGGTGCGGGACGTGGCGCATAAGGGCACGCATGCGGGAGGGGAGGGGGGACTCAGAGGGGTGGGTTTTTGAGAGGGGGGTATTTGAGGTTCGCGCTCTTGAAGACGATGTGAGAAGATCGACGGGGGTGGAGGTTATGGGTAGGCCGTTTTCTGGTGCCTTATCGCCTAGAGACTGGCGATATTGGGGAGTGGAGAGGAAGCCTCTGGAGTGACGTGGGCCGAGGTGATGTTGGGAGAGGAGAGTTTGGCGGTAGGTACAATGAGCGGTAGGTCCTGAACCCAGATACAGTTAGTTCAAGCTGCCATATTTCTTCACTCTTACAGTGAGGACTTACTGGTGCACTCATTCCATCTCCAAAAAGCGGCAAAGAAGCGCGAACTGACTGTGGAGGCCATGGGTAAGGGTCAACAGGGTCCGTAACCCGCTACCAGAACAAGAAACGACGAGTAAAGGAGTGATTGCACCAAGCACGAGAGTAATTGACACAGTACACCAATGGCAAAGTAAAGAGCGACAAGCGGTATTTGATTTGTTTACGAGAATGTTGTCGCATCGGAGTTCAAGCGTGGAAGTCTGGAAAAGAAAGTTGGGAGCCGAAGAAAAGCCGATCATCGCGACTTTCTCAACCTCAGACCTCCGCATGCACCTCCGCACTCAGACAACCCCTATACCCTTCATTCCGCCATGGCCAATCCAATTCCTTCCACAGGCGCTCTCCGCGCTCTCCGAGCCGCAACCCAGCAATCCCACCTTACCCACTCGCATATCCCCTCCACTCAAATCCGACACGCAACGCTTCTCCGTCGCCCAAAACGTCCTTACACCTTCACACAGCTTGTCACCCTCTCGGATGGTTCGACATTCCTCCAGCGCACCACATCTCCTGTTCCGGTTTATAAAAGTACGAAGGATATTATGAACACTGCGACCTGGAACCCCAGCTCTCAGAAACTGTTGAATGTGGAGGAGGATGAGGCAGGACGATTGAGAGCATTTAGGGAGAAGTTTGGACGAGGGTGGGATGCTGAGGGTGCGAACGAGGTAGGTTATTTTCTTTGTGGTCTACGTTGGGGGAAATGGAGAAGGAGAGAGTTCAAGATGATATCGGAGGGTTTAGGAACAGTTTAAGAAGGTTGCTAATAGGGTTATAGGCTGCTGAGAGTGAAACACAATCTAACGAGCAACCGGCTGATCATCTTTTGGACCTCATAAGCGGGTATGGGCCGAATGGCGTGGAGAAATCGACGAAGGCGGAGGGGAAGAAGCCTGCGCCTGCTCCGGGGAAGGGGAAGAAATGAGAATTTAGAGGCGGTTTTATGTAAGAAGAAAGTTGCACAGAATATCTGGGCTATCACGGGAGATATTTCCTGTATATCTGAAAGATTTGCAAAGGGGTATGGGCCCTACAGAAGAGAAGTGCCGTCTCATAAAAGCATATGTACTATTATATGTACAAAAGTACATCATATCTTTATCAATCGCATAGCAGCGCGTTTATTTGTTATCTGTACCTAAACAATTTCTATCTTACAAATCTGGTACCTATTTACAATCTGATGTCAGGTCAAATTCAAGGAAATTAGTAGGGCTTAGGTATAACTTACAGACCATTCTTAAAGGGTTAAATCTCGCGTTCATCTCGGTCTCTGCGATTTTCAGCAGGGAGAAGTACAACTAGGGCATTCCCAATTGACCAATTCATAGCTGGTCCATTTGAACGGCGCATTTACAATGCGAGCGCAATATCCTGTTCGTTGGAGCAGTTCAGCTCCAATTACGGTCCAATATTGGCGGGCAATACGTTAACGACGGTTTTTTACTCTTCTTTCATCCATCAACCATACTCTCGTCCTCCCTCTCCTCCGCCTTGACTCCTCCAGCCAACTCCTCCAAAATTCCGTTCACCCGCGCCAGAAGCTCCTTATCCATAGCCTCCTGCATACTCCCCGCCCTCGAATTCAGATACCCGATATCGAGGTTTCCCAGGCCGTTGTTCGTTACAGCAGCTTGGGGGTCTTTCTTTGCTTGAGGACCAGATCCGTGTGTTGTTTCTTCCTTTGCCTCTTTACTCGTGGATGGAATGATGTATAGGTCTGCAAGTGCGTTGACTTGGGCGTGAATAGTCGCGTCTATCTGGTCAATGAGGCGCATGGCATTTTGCGCGGCGGACTGGAGCATTTGTTTGCGGAGGTGTGTGGAGTCGATGGGGGTTGGGGAGGAGGAGGGAATGAGGGGTGAGTTAGTCAAGGCGGAGATTCCGAGGGCGGCGTGTTTGAGTACGGATGGGATTTTCTAGTGGAGGTGTGTCAATTCGGAGTAGTTTAGGGCATATGGAGGGGATTGTACTTCGCTGACGGAGCTTAGCTCTCGAATGTGGTCCGCGGCGATCTTGCGGTACTGTTGCTCAGCTTGCTGGGAGGGAGAAGATGTAGTCATATTTTTGTTCCAGAGTTTTCTAGTAGTTAGATATGTTCAATGAGGAGTAAGGACTTTCGAAAAGAGTGGCAGAAGATGTACTGTGGTGTTACCATGAGGGAGAGGTGACAAGCTGTTTAGAGTTTACTGGGGAGGTGAGCACCCCTGCAAGTCATTTTCTTGGCGTTCAACGTCCATCGTCAAAGAAGTTGGAGCTTCATCACATTGACTTCTACCCTTACGCCGCTCCTCTCGTGATTCACCTTTCCAGATCATTACCCACTGCTCCGACTTGAGTCCGATCACAATTCATGCGCACTTCACTGCGCTGGTTCTCCCAAGTCACTATCGCTATTCCCACCTTCCCCCCCGCGCCCCGAGACCTGACTCCAGCTCTATCTTTACGCGACTTTGAAGTGAACAATATATAAATAAGAGATATTCTAGGTTGAGAAGGACTCCATTATGTCGGGGCCTCCTCCGGGGCCTCCTGGCCCTGTGCAAAGGAGTATGAGCGTCAATAATGGACCTCCCAGCGCAGGTCTGCCGCCTCAAAGTCATATGCCGCCTCAAAGTCATATGCCACCTCAAAGTCATATGCCACCCCAGCAAACGAACCCGCCTCCAACACCCAGTGGACAGAATACGCAACAGTCACAACAGAATCTAAACCAAATAGTAGGTAAATGATTTTTTTATTTATCTTTTACTTCCCCTATATCATTTCTGGCTTCCACGGACGTGCTCGTGACTGGCTCCCCTTCGGTCACCACACTTGGCTTGGATCCAGCTTCATGGTGAATGGGCTCTTTCTCCCGGATTGCGTTTATAACTTGCTCTTTTGCTTAAGACCTTCTCGATAAAATTGTCTCCGTTTCACTGTCTTACTCCACTTGTCCTTATACAATCAACACATCATCTTCCACCGAAAAAAAAGGATAATCAACGACCTTTGCCCTTCGGGAGACCACAATCAGGCTTCCAACTGCCTGATGGAGCTGGTATCCGTCAGATTACCTTTCCGCCATGTCAGCCCTACCTCAGAGGCTAGGGACGCAGAGATGCAGTACTGGCCTGTCGGTGGCCCAGAGCACCGGCACTCCAACCAAGAGGCATCTTTGTAGGAAGATGTGGTCATCTTGGACTGCATCTCTGCATCTCTGCATCTCTTCGTCAGGGTTCGCCGAATATGCCGAAACCTAGCGGCTTCCGCAACAGTGGTAATGCCCTTCTTCCCTTAAGTTCTTAGCAGTAACTAATAATGTAAATTTCCTTGTTCCCACAGTAAGCAATACTGAAGACAGCTTCAAAGTTCCCCTAACCGCCACCCAACTGCGCAGAGTTCTGAAATCCTATTACTAACTATTCCTCGCCGCTTTAAAGCATGCAGACCGCGGAAAACAGCAGGAGAACCCTCCTGAAGGGACCCCTATGGAGCCTTCAAATACATCGGTTAAGCCCTCCGTGTGGATGACTACCTATTTCCCATTCTTCCTCCATCTTTATACTTGGAGGCGCAGAGCAGACTTTACCAGGCGGTGAATTAGCAGTGAAGGCAGCATTATCCGTTGTACGCATGGGCTCTGCTTCCTCCACGCACTCTTTCCCATCTCCATTCCAGACAGTCTCTCACCTTCAGTGATCCATACGACTTCTGCACTTTACATATCTCATTTTTCAACACACTCGTTGGACTTATTTACAGAAATGTCGTATCAAGCTGACGTTCTCCCCCAGGTCCTGGAGTATTTGAGCAAGAAAGGCTATGTTCGGACTGAGGCGATGTTGCGAAAAGAGTCAGAGCCAGAGGGCAGACCACTTGCTTCGCTGAGCGAAGCCGGTGGCCCCAAATACACGAAAGCCTTTGGTATAACTCTTTCCTTGAATTTTTTACTATGAAATTAACCTATTCAGATCTTCTTCGCACTTTTACTGAAGACAGTCTTGAACTGTACAAGCCTGAGCTCAAGCGACTTCTGTGGCCTGTGTTTGTCTACTCATTCTTGAATCTGGTGCGCGATGCCTTCACGAAGGATGCGGAAAACTTCTTCAAGACGTACAAAGATATGTTCGCTCATGAACACCATGACGACGTCTTGACCCTCGGCGTAATCCGTTTGCCCATTCATCTCCGAGACAGCAATGTGGCCAAGATGTACCTTGACAACAGGTACCGTCTCACGCTTACTACCATGGCTTTCTACAATCTCATTCCCTTCCTCGAGTCCAAAGTCCACGAGGGCGGACAAGTCATCACGGAAATCATTCGTGATCACATGAATATTCTAACGGTCGATCGAGCAGCTGGCGGTAGCGAACGCAGCATTGCAGCAATCTTGGCTCGCGGTGGCGGAGAGGAGGATCTTCCGGCCGAAGATGAGGGCATTCCCGGCCATAACCCCGGCCACCCGCATATAACCAGACAGGACAACGACGCAGATGCAGCCAGCAAAATCCGCGTCAATTTGGGACCGTACCCTCAAGAGCCCGAACTTGAAGAAGACGTGCGGGCCGAATTGCGGGAACTGGATGAGAAGAACCCTCCGGCAGAAAATCAAAATAGCCTTGTGGAAGTGTACGAACAACACATCAAGCGCGAGCCGACCGAGGACGGCCCCTCGCGAGATCAGGTCCCAATTCCCCCCTCTCTTGCCCGCGACGTGTCCATGGAGGTGCAGAAGGTCATCGAACATCGGGATCGTTTCAAGATTCCCGGCAGAACTGGAGGGGTCGGACCGGCTGTTAGTGTGTGCATGTACACCTTCCACAATTCACATGACAGGTAAATCAAAGCCAGGGCAGCAGACAAGATACAGTGCTAACGTAGACAGTATTAATTGCATCGACTTCTCTGGCGACAGTCTGTTGGTTGCAGCTGGAATGGCCGAGTCCTATATTAGGGTCTGGTCTCTCGATGGCAAGCCATTGGAGAATACACTCTTCCCCGAGTCCATGACCAACGCAACCCCCCCATCTTCGTCTCGACGTCTTATCGGCCATGCTGGGCCAGTTTATGCCGTGTCCTTTTCCCCAGCCACCGCCAATCCAGATCCCAAGGGACCTCCTACAAATGCGCAGTTCCTTCTCTCTTCATCCGCGGATAAGACAGTCCGTCTCTGGTCTCTTGAAGCATGGCAATGTCTGGTTGCTTATCGTGGACACGACGGTCCTGTCTGGGATGTCAAGTGGGGCCCTCATGCGCACTACTTTCTGACGGCCTCTCATGACCGTACCGCTCGCATGTGGTCCACTGATCACATCGAACCTCTCAAGATCTTCGTCGGTCATGACAACGATGTCGACTGTATCGCATGGCACCCAAACAACCTTTACGTCTTCACTGCATCTTCCGATCGAACTGTTCGCATGTGGCATGTCTCCGGCGCCAACTGCCTCCGTATGTTCACCGGTCATACTACGTTCATCAACTCCATCGCCTGCTCTCCCGACGGCAAGACCCTCGCGACTGGTGATGATAGCGGCTCCATCATCCTCTGGGATATCGAGTCCGGCCGTCGCAAGAAGCGCATGCGCGGCCACGGCAAAGGCGGTATATGGTCCCTATCTTGGAGCGTCGAGTCCACAGTCCTCGTCTCTGGCGGCGCCGACAAGACCGTTCGTGTCTGGGACGTCCTCATGGAGACCAACGATTCGGCCAACAAGACTGGCGCTGATGGTGGCATTGCTGGAAAGGAAAGCACCGCTAAGGGTGGTGCTGGTGCGTCAAGTGCTTCTGGTGGCAAAAAGGCTGCGAAGGAGGTCGGCGTTTCAGCGGATGAGATTAGTGCTTTCCCGACGAAGCATAGTCCGGTGTATAAGGTTATGTTTACGCGGATGAATTTGATTATGGCGGGGAGTGCTTATTTGCCTCCTGGGGCTGCTTAGGAGGCATCGCTGGAGCAGGATGAGAATTCCTTCAAGGTCAGTATACGCTATGTAGCTTTTGGCTTGGGAGAGGCCTTCTCCCCTTCTTCTCAGTGGAGCTGATAGGTTCATGGGCGTTCATGGTGATTACTAGGACTTCTGGAAGGGCTTATGCTAAGGGATAGTTCTGTATGGAAGACTTTAGTCTGATAGGCGATAATACCAAATACTCATTTGATTGCTTATCCTGGTAACTTTCGTTTGGAAGAGCTGGAATGAATATGACAACCCTAACGCGCATTAGACATCTCTTTATCTACTATAATTTTAATCTGTTCAGCGCTTGTCTATTGGACTTAGCATCTTTAGTCAAGCTCCTTTCTCGAGGGGTCTTTATGTGCAGCAGACGAGGAGCACACCGTTGGAAAAAACATTTCATTCTAATCGACATATCTCAAGTATTGCATGGTATACGAATGGCTCCTTCAGAACAGCAACACCAAACCCCTTAACAACCTCAACAACAAGACCATGAATCTGACCCGTCACAATCTAACCAGTAGCGAGTTTCGTCAAGCTTGCCAAGTTCCCATTGAAGGTGTCGGAATCGCCACCGTAGGAGTACGCATCATTGAACTGCCAGATAGTCTGGTACGCCCAGCCTCCCGGGATGGTGCCAACGGAGGAGCTATAGCGCGCGAGTACGAGGGGACAGGTGCTACTGAAGGCTTTGGAGTTGCCCGTGCACTGTTCGAATGTTAGTTTCTTTTCCTTGTCTTCTTTTCGGACTCATTTTCTTTGTTTGACGGAAGAGGGCAAGTTGGGCAAGTACATACGGTAACCCACCAGTCATTGGTGGTGTAGATCATGGGGTAACGGCCGCTGAGAGAGTGGTATTTATTCACGAAGTCGGTGATCCAGCTAACCATAGCCGACTGTGAGAGACCGTAGCAGGTCGAAGTCGATCCATACTCAATATCTTCATCCCCAGTCAGCATCCTTCTGTTACCTACACAATCCACCAAATACTCCACTTACCTAACATCCCGGGCAACGTAATCCCATCCCCACTCCAACCCCCGCCATTACTATGAAAATACGTCGCCTGCGCACTCCCGCTCGAGCTCGCTGGCTGCGCAAAATGATAAGCACCTCTAATCAGTCCCGCGCTGGTTGCACCCGCATAATTGGTGCTAAAGTTAGGGTCTTTGTATGAGGTGCCTTCGGTCGCTTTGATGATGACGAAGCGTGCGCCGGAGGAATAGGCGCCTTTGAAGTTGACCGTGCCTTGGTAGTGCGAGATGTCGAAACCGGGGACGGTGGCGGAGACGGCGGAAATCAGCCCGAGGGCTGCGAAAGTAGAAGAGAGCTTCATGATTGATGGGTGTTTGATTTACTTGAGGATAGAAGGGGGAGAACTCTGAGAGATAGATCAGTGGAGCGGTATTCTCCCCACTTTATATGTATACCTCTTCCCTCGCATGTTTTCCCCGAATTACGAGGATCGTCATCCCCAGTGCGGCATCCGAACTAGAGTATCAAACCGCCTCGTAGCACCAGAGTGCTAGCAAGGGGAAATCCAGTTCCTGCCCCGTTGGGATCAGCATTTTAGGAACTACATTGGCTGAGGCCCTGACTAGCATTTCCATTTGACCAAAGTTTAAACCGTCCTACTCAGTGTTTCATGCATTTCACGCCTCTATCATTCGCCTCCGTACCAGACCTTTAACGGAATGGAGATAAGGAAGATGTGGGGAGGACTCCATATAGTGTTATAAAGGTTTTTGGACCTTCCGCATTGAAAGCACGCCATGTTGCCATAACGCACGTGGCTTTCACACCCGCCCCTCTTGATATGCTTAAGTACCTTAAAGTCTTAAGCACCAGCCTCTTCTGTTATAGTTTCGGGGAGTAAGCTTCGTAAACGGTTGCCATGGCGGACACTAAAACTTGTGTGGAGTGGAGGATCGTCCGTTTATTTCCTTGCCGAGTTTAGGCGTTTCGAGAACACGGGTCAACCCGTGAGTACATCTTTAAAACAACGGATGCAGGGCGGGATGGATTTCAACTCATCAGCTCCATCTTTCAAGATTACAGGGTCCATGGCTTGTTTTGCCTTTTTAGGCTGCGGAGGAGGCCGTAGTTTGGGGGTGATGATTCTCGGCCCTGAGGAACCGTTGTATTTGCCCTTTTTGTCAGTATCCGTACGCGCGTTTGAAAAGCTAGACCGAGGAAAAACAAAATGCGAAAGCGATGGTAGAGCACTTGTAATTTTTCCCAAGCCGCAAATGCCTATGAGAAGAAAGTGGTCGGTATGACGATTTCGTTGGTGTTACATTTTCTAGTACCCCTCGGAGCTGATAGGAGATATACGGATACGAAGAGGCGAAGAAGATCGTTCTTTCTGGTCCGGAATAGAAGAGTTTGGGGGAACGAGATGCCCATATGACGATGTGGTGTTGTATCCGTGGAGTTGATCTTCTGAGGAGTGTCGGTGAGAATACCGATACGAGGAGGACGATGAATGGCCTTTCCTTGGTGTTGGGGCCAAAAGAAGAGTTTGTCACAAATGGATCCCCATAGCGATACATGGCTTATTTACCCTGAATGCTGGGATATAGTCTATAGATATTGGTAGAGAATTTGAACCCAGAATGCTCTAGGAAACCAGTGTGAAGATGAAAAGTTCAGGAACCAAAGACAATCGCGGTGATCTATTTAAGCTATACATTGGTAAGTGTTAAAGGAGAAAAGCCCATGTAGCGTTAAAGTAGACCGGGATGTTAGCCTTCGCAGGCAAAACAATTATCGAAGGTTTTCTATGCAAATGGCCGTCCTGTTTGGAATCTCAACACGTCCGAGTCAAATTGTGCAAATGCACTGCTAAACAAGTAAATAAAACACCAAGACTTCAAAGACAGAGCTGATAGAGGCAAATTAAGGGACCTGTCAGAGTTAGACTTGTCAATATTCTCGAAGTTCGATTAAGTTTCCTAACGCGCTATAATGGACCACGTCTTTATGTGCGTCTTATTATCTGTACCTCGCGACCCCTTCATCTACCTCTAACACTCTAAGAGGTAATCCCCTTTGACTTACAGTCGATCGTATTTATGATTATCTGATGCATTCATCTTCTTTCTAGCGCTCTATCATCCCATATGTTGTTCTCGCTATATGTGAGGTCCCCTTTGACATCGAACTAAGGAGTTAAAAGTAATAACCCTCCTTGATTTTTCACATCATTTCACTCTATGCCCATTCAACGCTTTGTCAGTCAATTTCAATCCTTGAACACAACCGTTAATCCTTCCCTCTTCGATTAGGAGAACAACGCTCTAAATAGGCAGTGAGATATGTTTAACAACGTTTACAGAATTTATAATAGGGCGTGCAACAGTTAGATACTAAGGTTAGATAATAGTTGAAGCATCTTATCAGATAGTGGTTTAACCGCTGGTGAGACCATTTCAGAAAATTTTAGTGGCTATAATGCATAGCAGTGCATGAAACGGTCTGGTCACCGCAACTTCTACCATACGTAAAATAGTTATCTCTTATTCGGTGTTGCTCTTGCTTTTTAAAGATTCTGTTTCCTGTTTTACCTGTCATCTTTTCTAATCACCTTCACCTTTACTCTTTCATTTTTCCAGGTCGCTCTGTCCATATACCTTTCTTACCTCCTATCTGGGGCCTCCAACTCCCATCTCACCAAACTCCTCCACCCCTCTCCCATCTTCCAATCAAATCCGAATCCCTCCCTCGAAACCACAACCTTCAACTCATCCCCACCAATTCATCCCCACCAATTCATCCCCACCAATTCATCCCCATCAACTCCTCCCCACCACAACTCAACTAACCATGGACATGATAGACCTGCCTGGAACGCCGCAACCCTGGCAATGGAAACACTTGAAGCCGGGCGAACGACGTACGTCATATCGTTTCACCGCTTCCTCACCCTCCAATTCACCTGACTGACTCCCCACCGCCTGTAGAATTCATCGTCACCCAAGCAGCCCTCGCCGCCAACATCCTCCAATTCCATCCCTCCTACCCTTCCTTACAAGCCGCGCACCAGCACTTCTGTTCTCAGCTCCATCCCCCTCCAACTCCATCGGGCTTGCACGTCAACCTCTCCCCTGGGTGGACCGAAGAGCAGAAAGTGTATCTTGTGGCCAACTATTTGGTGTTTGAGCTCTACCAGAACCGTGGGGCATTCATGGTCATCAATCCCAACACAAATCTGCAAGTCCAAGCCAACACCACTCAGGCCACTGCTACTGGTTCTGCCTCCGCTCCCTACGGACTCCCTTCTCGCCCCTTCATTTTCACCCGCTCCCGCTCTCCCCCTCCTCCTGGCACCCCCATTCGCGCATGCAGCCCTCACACCCGCAACTGGGGACGCTTCAGCATCGATACACCGCGGAGGTTGCTGCGCACGGAAACATGTCCGAAATGTCATCCACCTTCGGATCCCCGTGCGTTCGATTCAGCGTACGAAGCTATGAAAGATCGGGAGTGGAAGGATGCGCGCGAGTTCCATGATGCGCTGCAGGGCTGGAAGAAAGAGGGTAGCGCAGGGAACCCGATTGTGGTGAGTGATGAGGTTGAGGAAGGGGAGGAAGAGAATCCAGTTGTGGTGGATGATGGGGAGGAGGTGAACATTAGTGAGTGAAGGGTTAGGGAGCCTTATTGAAATAGGTAGTGGGAAAGAGGTTGTTGGTGAGGGGGCTACGGGGAAGGTCAGGAGAATTTATGGCTTATTTCATTGCCGCTAATGGATAGGCGTACATATTCTGTTTACACAATTCAGGCATACTAGAGTGCGGCTCTTCATTTCGATGTACTTGCACTCCTGAATACAGAATATTTCTAATATGTAAGTATATCTACCCGTGTTAAGACTGAGATGATAAAAGAGAGAAAAAAAAAAGGTTGTTGGCTAGAAAACTGCGTTTTAGAACTAGATAAGAATATATGAGCCCCCAGAACTCTTAAGAGGAAGGTCACTAGAGTCTAAAGAGTCCTTTTGAGTCTTGGTCTATTAGAAAGTATTTATCATTAAATCAAGCTATAAGCACACAGATAAAAGTACATACTATGTTCTTCCATTCTCTCTTCACTCTAAGACCTCAAGATATCTCATGTTTAAATTAACGAGCTAATAACTGAAATACATATGACTTAGGGGCAGCGTTAGGGGACTTCACATTAGCAGAGCATTATTTCAGTGGAGAAGGGTATGCTATTGTTGAGTAGAGCATTATTGTTGCAATCTGGGACTGAGACGTGGACCTGCTCGGTCCGAAATGTAAACATGTCCGGTAATGCATTTGGCTACGGCCTCTTAGAAGACAAGGAACAGAATCGGAGGTTCAGACACGACTAATCAACCCTCCGCGACGACATCTTTTCTCATTCATCCAAACACATTCTCGTTCTCCAAACACATTCACATTCATCCAAACACATTTTGCCAGTAATTCGGACATGCCTTCCTCTTCTACTGGTTCTTTTATTCCTGCTAATAAGTTGAATAGTCCCCTTCCCCCCGTTCTCTTCTCTGCCTTCAACCCGTTTTCGGCTCTTGACCCCTTCATTTCCGCCAACGTCTTCTCTTTGACCTAATTAAAAAGTCCGAAATCTCTGACTTCAAAACTCCGCAGAATCCTCTCCACTACCTCTTCCGCATCCTTCATAAGTTGGGTCTTTCCGAAGGACCCCGCCTGCCCTCCATTCCCCACCCCACCTTCCAATTCGTCTTTAACATACTCACCGGGATAGTGCGGTACATTGACCGTGATCACGATGTCAGTGGTTTGTTCGGTCAGACGGAGGAGGATCAGGTGGATGGATGTGAAGTCGGCAGTTCTGCGGTGGGAGGGGCCCGATGGGGGGTTAACGGGTTGGACGGCGCCGCCGGAGGATAGTGAGATTGTGGGAGGGGAGGGGGTCTGGAGGAAGTGGATGTGGGAGGCTGGGGTGTTGCTACAGAGTTGTGTTAGTATGTGCATAAAGTAGAGCCGGAAAATTTCATGAAATGGCTGCGGAAAAGAAGGAGGAGAGGGAAAGCGGAGGCATGAGTGGTGAATGTCACACACGTGATTTCCACACGCCCCTTGGTCCCCCGTGGCATCACCACCACAAAAACCCATCTCCCTAAAGACTCAAACACTGAACGTCAAAGCGACAGAAAGCAAAAGAAATTCACATACCTCATCTTCCCCAATTCAACCCCACCCTGCCTTACCACACTCGTCTCATCCCCTGTCCCCGACACTACATCTGCGAGATGCACCTTCAGGGCCTCATCATCAGGCTTCTCGACTCTCTCTAAGATGTCAACGACGATGGACGAGAAGCCGTTTACGTCGAGGTAGACTTCTTGGTTGTCGGGGATTTGGCGGATATCGCTATTATAGAGAGTTAGTTTTTATATGGGAGGGGAGAGGGGATGGGGAGAGTGAGTTTTGGATAAGTACCTGACGTCGTGAAAGTTGGAGGGGAGGTCGACTGTGATGGCGCCGCCGAAAAGAGGGGTGGTGTGGAAGGACATGGCGGGGCAAGTACTGTGGTGATGTTAAGAAATTGTTGAAGGAAGAAAGGATTCGAGATGGTGTTTGGGGAGCTATCTCATATAGTGAGGTTAGTGTCTATTTTATAATCACTATTCAGGAAGTTTCTACAATTTGGTGATGTTGTAGGCACGGTAGGTAGTCGTTAGGCAGAAAGTCAGGCAGCGAAGCACATCGTTACCTAGATTGTATAACTCATAATTCTGAGGACTCTGAAACACAGTTGGAGCTGGTATTCATTCATATCGAATTCTTATTTGCTTAGGGTATCATTAAAGAAGTCTTAGAAGCCCACTTTGATTGTTTATGGAAAAACCGTAACGCCATCTTGATGCAGGCACCCATATCCAAAACTAGGCAGAACGATTACCTGGTGCCTGGCGAGATACCTAGAACGCCATACATTTTGAGTTTCTCTTCCAAGTCCGCCGACTTCTCACTTATCCCCCTCCGGTTGAACTGGATGGCTGTAGGTGTGGCCATTCTCCAAGTTTTTCATCTCGACCTTGCGGACGAGCAGTCTTTCGTTGATGGTCGCCAATGGCCTCTTGCCAACAAGACACCATGAACATTCGTCTATTGTCCCGCCATCTCCCTCTGCAACTGAGCATCCGCTTCGTCGATGTCCATAACAGCCGTGGTGCGCTTGCCATTATCAGTTGTAAGACCGGCGGCGGCTTCTGCCTCCTTCTGCGTGTAAGGTTCATCTCTCAGCGCACGGAGTCTAAAATACCTGTCAGTTGTTTTTTATTCAACCGCCATGCCCACACGCAACTGCAGATTCTATAAAACATACCTCCGCTTATGAACCTTTCCCCTCTTATGGGACCCAA
The DNA here is from genome assembly GCA_010093945.1 of Delitschia confertaspora ATCC 74209. Classification (NCBI taxonomy): domain Eukaryota; kingdom Fungi; phylum Ascomycota; class Dothideomycetes; order Pleosporales; family Delitschiaceae; genus Delitschia; species Delitschia confertaspora. The sequence continues at coordinate 30,525 of ML993981.1, read as the reverse complement.
AATTGGTCTCGCTCTCAAACCATTTCGCACACTCCTTGCAATAGTATTTTCCCAAACCAGGCAAATCTTCGACTGCTTTGGTATCCTTAAACTGCGCGAGATGGCGCTCAGAGTGCAGGTCGGCGTGGACTTGGTCGAGGTCACGGGTGTACCGCCTCGTCTTCTTCTTGGACTTTTCGCCCCGTATCGCCGGCATTGTGGATGGTGTATCGGCCGCGGGTAGGCGGTGAGAAGGGATTCGGTCGGTCGGGTCTGTGGTTCTTGAGGGCGGGATATTTTTTGGGATGGATAAGAGCTTAGCGCGCTAGTCGGCGGGAGTGGTGTGGCGTATGTGGCGTGTGTGTGAGTGTGTGTGGCGCATGATGACCTGCAGACTCGAAGAATTTTGGGGGAGCGGCTTGGCAATATCAAATGCCTCTGGGTTTACGGGGGCGGGCGGATATTGCCACAGCAATTCACGCGTTAGGAAACAAAAAAGCCGTGTTTGCAAATACAGCATAACGTCCCAGATGGTTAAGGGCATGTTGTTGGATGAGGAGGTCTTAGGACAAGCTCAAAGCTCTTTTTGAAACACATGGAACCATTGCTCGTGCCTGGCGTTCGCTCAAAGAAGCGTATCCAGTGCTCAATTCCTAGTCTTTGAAGCCTGACGACACTCTTATATTGTGTATAGAATAGATATACAGCATGCCCTGAAGAGCGCATCTCATAGAGGGACCTTATCATAGCCATAGCCAAGCTCAGAAAAAGCAAACGTCTGAGGACGCGGGGCTGAACGAGGGAACGGATTTCCAGCACAGTGACGCAACTGAGCATGATCCCTCATAAACACCTTCAAGAGCTCGCAGCACTCCTCCCTCCTCGTGAAGCCTCCCAAACCATCACCAACGCTTCTTAACACTCCTCCTATAAAATATAAATTGCAGATTTTTTTCCGCACTCTCCCCTGCATGTGAAGCGGTCGAGCGGGAATTCTTTTCGCGCAGAGACTTTGTTTTCACGCCGAGGTTGGCTCCCCGTCACAGCCGTTAGCGATTCAACTTGGCCGTAGCACCCGCCCGGTGGCCAATCACAGCCCGCCCAACTCTGTTACATTATCTGTGCGGTCGCTGAGCTTCATCTGACGTTTCTTCCTCTTCTTTCTCCACTTCCTCTCTCCCACATCACCCTCTCCACTCTCCATCCTCCTCCCCCCCCCCATCCTCCATCACAATGCAGAAGTTCTCGAGGCTGGGCCGCGTCGGCCAGAGCCTTGTTGGCAAGAGGCAATTGGCGACCGTCAGCGATGGACCGCTCTCCCGCAAGGTTGAGATGACCAACCTGGAGAAGGGCCACTACATCAACTACAAGAAGATGAGCGAGAACCTCAGCATTGTGCGCCAGCGTTTGAACAACCGCCCGCTCACATACGCCGAGAAGATTCTCTATTCCCATTTGGACGACCCGCACAACCAGGAGATTGAGCGTGGCACCAGCTACCTCAAGCTCCGTCCTGACCGTGTTGCTTGCCAGGATGCCACCGCCCAGATGGCCATTCTGCAGTTCATGTCTGCGGGTATGCCCTCCGTCGCCACACCCACTACCGTTCACTGCGACCATCTTATCGAGGCGCAGGTTGGTGGTGAGAAAGATTTGGCCCGCGCCCAGGAGATCAACAAAGAAGTTTACGACTTCTTGTCGACCTCTTGCGCCAAGTACAACATCGGTTTCTGGCGTCCTGGCTCCGGTATCATCCATCAAATCATCCTCGAGAACTATGCGTTCCCCGGTGGTTTGATGATCGGTACCGATTCTCACACTCCTAATGCTGGTGGTCTCGGTATGGCTGCCATTGGTGTTGGTGGTGCTGATGCCGTCGATGTTATGGCCAACCTTCCCTGGGAATTGAAGGCTCCTAAGGTCATTGGTGTCAAGCTTACTGGCAAGATGTCTGGCTGGACTGCTCCTAAGGGTGAGTTTTCTTTGTTTTTATTTTTATTTTTTTTTTACCGAATTTTTGTTGCCCGTCAGGATGGAACAATAGTCATTCCGACGGCACCTGCACCTCCCCATTATGTCCATCAATACCCTGCATTTGCAGCCATTCCTACCTTTGAAGATTGATATCATGATCTCCTGCCCTTTTTGAGATGGGCTTGAGAGCTGCGAATGAACGCACGTGATTCGGATTGGCGAGTACGAACGTCGAGCTAACGGTCTTGATAGACATTATTCTCAAGGTTGCCGGTATTCTCACCGTGAAGGGTGGAACTGGCGCTATTGTTGAATACCACGGTCCTGGAACTGAGGCTCTGTCTTGCACTGGCATGGCCACTATCTGGTAAGGAATTTCAGTGTATTCCAAACCTGCTCAACCTTCTAACGACACCATAGCAACATGGGTGCTGAAATTGGTGCTACGACCTCGCTCTTCCCCTTCAACGACCGCATGTACGACTACCTGAAGTCCACCAAGCGCACTGAGATCGGTGACTTCGCCCGCACATACGCCAAGGAGCTCCGCGAGGACGAGGGTGCCGAGTACGACCAGTTCATCGAGATCAACCTATCTGAGTTGGAGCCTCACATTAACGGACCTTTCACTCCTGATCTTGCTACTCCCATCAGCAAGTTCAAGGAGGCTGTCAAGGCCAACAACTGGCCCGAGGAGCTCAAGGTCGGCCTCATCGGATCTTGCACCAACTCCTCTTACGAGGATATGAGCCGTGCTGCCTCCATTGCCGAGGATGCTATGGCTCACGGCCTCAAGGCCAAGGCTCTCTTCACTGTCACCCCTGGTTCCGAGCAGATCCGTGCCACCATTGCACGTGACGGACAGATGAAGACCTTTGAGGAATTCGGCGGTATGGTCCTTGCCAACGCCTGCGGTCCATGTGTAAGTACAGGCAATCCCGAACATGCCTCCACTCCTCTAATCAAAACATACAGATCGGTCAGTGGGATCGCAAGGACGTAAAGAAGGGCGAGGCCAACTCGATTATCTCGTCCTACAACCGTAACTTCACCGGTCGTAACGATGCCAACCCCGCCACCCACGCTTTTGTCGCTTCTCCGGATCTTGTCGTGGCTATGACCGTCGCTGGTACCCTGAACTTCAACCCTTTGACCGACACTCTTAAGGGTGCCGATGGCAAGGAGTTCAAGCTCAAGGAGCCCTCTGGTGATGGCCTTCCCGCCAACGGCTTCGACCCAGGAAATGACACCTACCAGGCCCCTCCTGAGGACCGCTCCTCCGTTAACGTTGCCGTTTCCCCTACCTCCGACCGTCTCCAGCTCCTCGAGCCCTTCAACGCCTGGGACGGAAAGGATGCCCTTGATCTGCCCATCCTTATCAAGGCCCAGGGTAAGACCACCACGGATCACATCTCCATGGCCGGTCCCTGGTTGAAGTACCGTGGTCATCTTGACAACATCTCCAACAACATGCTTATCGGTGCCATCAACTCCGAGAATGGGGAGGCCAACAAGGTCAAGAACTTCCAGACTGGCGAGTACGGCGCTGTCCCAGCTGTTGCCCGTGCCTACAAGAAGAACGGCATCAGGTGGGTCGTCATTGGTGACTGGAACTACGGTGAGGGCAGCTCCCGTGAGCACGCTGCTTTGGAGCCCAGGCATCTTGGTGGCCTTGCCATCATCACCCGCTCCTTCGCCCGTATCCACGAGACCAACTTGAAGAAGCAGGGTATGCTTCCTCTTACCTTCTCCGACCCCGCCGACTACGACAAAATCGGCCCCAACGACAAGGTTGACTTGATGTGCACTGAGCTCGCTGTTGGCAAGCCCATGACCCTCAAGGTCCACCCTGCCGACGGCTCCAAGCCCTTCGACATCAAGCTCTCCCACACCTTCAACGAGGGCCAGATTGAGTGGTTCAAGAACGGCTCTGCCCTTAACACCATGGCCAAGAAGCACGCTTCATAAATGTTGAGGAACCCCGTGTTTGACATGTGGAGTGGAGTGACGACTGGAAATGTAAATATTGCGCGGAATAAGCACCCGGGCATCGGGGCTAATGGAGGAGAAATACCAAATCTGGGGATGATGAAATTGAGCTGAGGGGGGAGTGGCTCTTCATATGACAGTTGACACTCAAGCGTTTTCCTTTGCTCTCTGTTTCCTTATGACTCTCATCCGGGCTCAGGTAGATTGGGTCTGGATTGTACTTTTGTATGGTGTTCTAAACATGCAATGTATTCATTTTACCTTATCTCGTTTTGCCTCTGTGCGTTTGTGACAAATCTTCATCCTCCATCTAACTGCGCGCACCCTCTACTTGCTGTCTGCAACTGAGGTTTGTACCACGGAAGGCATCAGGAGACGCCTACTTGGAATAAGAAGGCATCTGTGTTTGCGCGGCCAGACGGGCGACGAAAGTATAGGTAGCGCGGTGCTGGCATGGTCGCGGTCGGTGAAGTTACGGCTAGAGAAGGCGATGATGGAGCGAAAGGTCGCAATTCTAAACGCAACTGCTATCTGCGCGTCTCGGAAGCGTTTACTATTGTACGCCTACAGGACACCACGAAGAGCCACTTTAATATTCATTCATACCAATACAAAAGGCTCCAGTACGTTGCAATCACAATCCTGTCCAGGGAACACCAGTACCAATGCAAATCAGACTACACAGACAACATTGCGTTTTCAGTCAAAACACTAGTCAGCACCAGGCAAACCATCCAGCAACCCTTAATCTCCAAGTTTGAGCTTATCCATAGCCAACTCCACCTCAACTTCCTTCCTGACACTCTTCCTAGCCTTTTCTTCTCTGTACTGCCGTCCCAACTCCGTCATGACCTTGCCCATACTAGCGTCCGCCCTCTGGGCTTCGAGCTCTTTTTTCACCCTGGAGAAGTTTTCCTTGACGAAGACTTGGTATTTGGATTTCTTTCCCTCCCCCTTTCCATCCTTTCCCACCGCGCCCGTCCTAGGTGTCGGCCTCGTCTGCAGCAGCCTCCCCTTACACCTCCCACAACTATGCCTGCTGGGATCTACGCTCTTCGAATGCCGCTTAAACTCATACCCACAAGCCGTACATTCCCACACATACTTATACGCAATAGCATAGCTATGCTTCGTCGTCACCTCCACCCCATGACTCGCCCCAAACACCCCACTAACCTTTTTTGCCCAACTTTTAAATTCCGCGCCGTGCGGATTGTTGCGCTGGTTGCTTATCATAAACGTCGTCAAGTGACAATACTCATGCGCAAGCACATTATACAGCCTCTCCTCGTCGTCGATCACCTTCTCCGCCAACTCAATACTGCAGTGGTGCCGGATTTCAGTTTTGACGTTGTCAGTGGTGGTGATACAGGAAGAGGAGGAGGAGGCGGCGGAGGAGGAAGAGGGGCCCATGCGCAGTTTTATTTGTTCGCGGCGCCAGTTTGCGCGGCCGGCGGTGGTTTTGAGGGTGCGGGACCAGAGGAGCTTTATGCCGCCTGTGGGGGCGGCGAGACGGGTTATTTCCCCGGCGGTGATTTTGTGATCCAGTGTCTGCAAGAACTCTATGGCTATTTTGTGTTTGGAGTCGGCAAAGGCTTTGCGGGCGGCGCGGACTTGGGAGACGGGTGGGGATGTGGAGGGGGGTTTTTTGGTGGGGCTTTGGGAGGTTGTCTTTTTCCTGGGAGATATGGTGGGCGAGGGGAAAGAGCTGTCGCTGTCGCTGTCGCTGTCGCTGTCATAGCTGTCTCTCTTCTTTGGAGATTCCGTATCGAGCAGGGAAGTGAGGTATCTCTGCTTCCGCGGGGACAGGAGCGGTTTCGCAGGCGAATGCTTGTCGTTCCAGTCATTGACCACTTGAGGTGACCAAAATGCGTCTATGCTTGGTCTGAGTTGTGGCGGCGTTGGTATTCTAGCGTTCTTCTTCGATGGGGAGACGAGTTTTGTTGGGCTAGGTGGTGCGGCAGGTGGGGTACTAGGTCGGTCGATTGGGGGCGCTTTTCTTGGAGAGCGAAATTTAGGGGGTAGGGGGATGTACTGTAGGATTGCCGCGCCGTCGGTTGATTCTGAAGTTGTCGGCCGTGAGGAGGGTTGATGGGCTTGTGGACGAACTAGTTCTGGTAAGGGCTTTGAGGCGAGGGGGCGTGGGGGTGAGCTTGTTAGATCGATGAAGTCGTCGGTTGGGGATGATTTTGTCTTTGGGGCGGTTTGTTGGAATGAAGACTTGAGGGATAGGGGATCTTGAATTTGAGGAGGGTCGGGTTTCTTGTTGAGAAGTAGACGCCTCCGGTTCCTTACGTCCACGATGGAATCGTCGTCAGAGTCCTCTGCTGGATCACTGTCCTGAGTCTGAGGTTGGTCGTACGTCTCCTCTCCACCTTCCTCCTTGTCCTCCTCTTCGTCTTCCTCTTCGTCTTCCTCCTCGTCTTCCTCCTCGTCTTCCTCCTCATTTTCCTCCTCAGGCTCCATATCTTCATCGTCTGCCTCAGATTCGGTATCCTCCTCCTCTTCCCGGGGTTGCTCTTCGTCGCCTTCTCCGTCTGAATCGCACATCAGACTCTCGTCTGGTTCTTGGTTCTCGTCTAGGACTTCTTCTTCGAGCACTGGCCCAAGCTGCTCCAGGGGTTTATCATCATCCCGCAGTGTCAAGCCTTCTGCCTTTGCAAGCATGGCCTCAAAAGGATCGGTTTCGACCTCGGGTGATTCCTCCTTTGACTGTGTCGGCTCCTCAAACCCAGTGATTTCTGTGGTGTTTACAGCAACTGAAATCTTCTTATCACCCTTTCCCCTCTGTTCCCGCCTCTTGACAGCCGTTTTGACCAAAGACTTCGAGTATAGATAGGCCAGTCCATCGTCTCTCCTCTTCCGCCCAGGTTTTTCTGGAGAAGAGAGATCGTCGATAGAAAGTTTATGTAGTAATATAGTATTCAGTGTGACCGGCTTCAGAGTCCGTTGTTTTCTGTTCGGGGTTTCGCTTGACGAGGGTTTTGGGACGAGAAACGAGTCCTGTTCGTCTTGTGCCGTGTACCTAAGTTCGCGTCTCACATTTGTCGCTGTTGCCGGGGTTCTTGCAGGATAGACAGTATCGGTATCAGACGGGCATTTTCGTAGACGCGCCATTGTGTGCGGTAGACGTCAAGAACGGTCGTGGAAATAGGTGGGATAATTGAATTGTGGTGTAGTGTGCGTGTCTGTTGACTGTCCACTTGCCATTGGTTGTGATGGCAACAAGCGTAATCACGTGACATTTACAATTACTTCTTGCTCGATTTTCTCATGTGTAAACACCTAGATTTGGGATATGGTGTGTCTGTTAGATTACTATATGGTTTTTAAGGACACTTAGAAGCTTATATTTCTCTTTTGTTGAATTACATATTACGTAGAGCCATCTCATCGTCTTCTAGATGTTCTGACCCTGCTGGTATTGCCATACGCGCACGGTCAACTTCGGGTCGAGTTCATGTTCCTTCCCCCCCGGTCACTGTCATCCGTCGCATGTTTTATCCAAACAACACCACATTCACTCAATTGACCACGGCTTATGCAACCACTTCGGACACAGGTTTTATAATATGTGTCTCGCTACCTCTGTCCGGAATAAACACCGTTCCAACACCTTAATCATTACCAACAACCCCGCATGATGACGGCTTCAAACGATCCACCTCCACCCGCAGAACTAGCGCAAACAACACAATCCACTACGCCAACCAAGACTCTTTCACACAGATCATCCACTCATGCGCCCAATATGGCACAGGATCTATCCCAATCCGAGGATGTGCTCTCCTTCGAGCAGCCAGACGAACAGTTACCTCCTCTACCAAGCGACGACGATGACAGCTTCCTCCGGTCCCCCCCCAACGAGGCCGACAGCCACACAAATGAAGAGAGCGCAATGATGGACAAAGAAATGGCTCGGAAACTTATGGATATCGAATCTAGCTTTATTCCTGAAGCTTCCCTGCAGGCCGACGCCACACACCTCCGACCCGGCGTCGACGACACATATTTGTTTGGAGGGTCTCCAGGACACCCTCGGCCGCTTCCCGAACCACCAGTAAAGAAAGAACAGGCTTCTCTCCCAGACGAGTCGGTCGTCTCTCTGGAAGGGCTGGACAGCGATTCGCAACTGCCAGACGAACCTCCCACTCCAGCTGATGCGTACAAGACACCGTTCGCGAGGAGGGCGGACTTTTCGCTGGACGAGGACTCTATAGATGGTACTTCCACATCGGAAGCACTTCCCTCGTCTCCTTCGGCGCAAGCCGCTAAACGGAATCTTTCCCGCACCGTGCCTCAGGCTAATAACACAATCGTTGCCGGGTACGGCGGAAATTCAGCACAACATGCGTCGGTAGGTGCGGACCAAACGGAGGAGGACGATTCACAGCGTCCAACTTCCAGCGCGTCGACGGTGAAAGCCCCCGACTTTACCCCGATGGAAGAAAACTCCTCCTTTACTGAAGACCACGATCTCAGCGCCGAGAATATTCCAATCCCACTCGTCATGTCATTCCAGCCAACCACATCAACAAATATGCGGGTTAGCAAACGGCCAAGCTATCTTAAAAATCGGGGTGCCAGTCAGCGGTCTTCCGTGTCATCCTTTACAAACCAGTCTGACGTATCTGGGGATCTTGGGGGCAATGCAACGTTAGGTGCAGATTACGCTTTGCAGAGTGGTGGCGCTGTATCTAGCAGTCAGATCCGACCCAGTGGTGGTCTGTCCAGGTTGCCGAGTCTCGGGAGCATTGCATCGTCTGTGTCAGGCTACAGTGACTCAAACCCCGGGTGGGATAGAACTCGCAGTATCAGCGGTACTTCGGTACCTGGTATTATGTCTCCTGACAATACTCTAGCACGTCTTGAAGAGGAAGGGCCTAATGCGGCCACGCCGCCTGAGACGCCTCGAGTAGTAAGTAAGCCACCAGCTACGATGGATACTGTTATTACGCGTCATGTTCAAGACATTCGGGTTCCTGATACAGTGGCAAGAGAATATCGAGAGAAACATATGAGATCCCCTGACAAGAGACATCAGGCAACACCCTTTACACGCAGCAAACACAATCTCACACTGAAAGAACAGAACAGCAAGATTGACAAACTGAGCAAAGAGAATTTCGACCTCAAACTAAAGATACATTTCCTGGACCAGGCGCTTCAGAATCGCTCGGACGAAGGTGTCAAGGACATGATCTCTAAGAACGTGCAGCTGCAAACCGATCTGGCGAACGAGAAAAAGGAAAATCAGTCTCTTCGGAAAAAGGTTCGGGAGCTGGAGCGGAAGCTGAAGGCACAGGAGGATGGCTTAGCTGCTGCACGGGGAACAACGGCTGGGTCGGATGAGGAGGAGGGTGATCCGACGGACAAGCCGGCTGAAATGGAAGAGGAAATCATCTACCTCCGTGAACGTTTGGAATCCACAGAAACACTCGTCGAGCAGTTGCAGCAGGAGAACTTGGCTAAAGAAGTGGAGAAACGACGGATGGCCGAGTACATCAAATCCGTCGGAGAGAGAGACACATCCGAACCTTCCGCAGGTATCAACGAGGCGCTGGGCATGTGGAAAGAGGAGCTTGAAGAAGAGCGTAGGCGGCGCGAGCAAGCAGAGGCTGACGTGGAGCAGCTCCGTGCGGAGGTTGAACGTGTGAGAGAGGCAGACAGGCAATCACATCAGCAATCGACCCTGAACCACAGTGTCAGGAACACGTACAATGTCACGAAGCGGAACCTGCTGTCTTACACCACCAGGTCGAACTCTGGATCAGAGATCAATGAGCATGCGCAGTCTTTGTCTGGCGCTAGCAGTACACTCGTGGAACAGCTACGCACGGAAAACGCAGAACTCCGAAGAGATCTTGGCGCTCAGACTTCCATGCTCACCTCACGAAATCGCGAGAGAGAGCGATTGCAACAAGAGATTGAGAACTTGAAGCTCACTGCGCGGAGAGGAGATGTGGGTTCGGTCGCAGGCGACAGCATCTTCGAACGATCCATCTCACGCAACCATCAGCGGTCAGTCTCAAGAGCAAGTGGAGGGACCAAAGCCACTCAAATGAGTGATGCGGAGCGTGACGAATATGAGAACCGTTATGCTGTACTCCGCGACGAGCTCTCTCAAACAAAACTGCAATACAAGGAACTCGACGATCAGCTGAACGGCCATCTTGACCTCCTGGAACAGACCGAAGCTCGGGTAAAAGAACTGGAGCAGGAGTTTGAACTCCAGACCCAGGACCTTCAGGCATTGCAAATGGAACGAGACGAGGCTCTGGAAGTGCTAGAAGATAAGGAGCAAGAATGCGAAGAGCTCCGGCAACAAGCACTGGACACGATTCAGAGACTAGAAGGGCAGATTGAGCACAAAGAGCAAGAGTGTAATCGCCTTATCACGGATCTGGACAACATGAATGAGGATTTCAATGCCCTGCAGCAGGAGATGAAGAATGTCAGCGAGAGCTTGGTTCAGCTTGAAGATGATCAAAATGCAAGCTTGCGGAAGATTCAGAACCTCGAGTCGGAGTTGCTAGACGCCAACGAGGAGCTCGAAAAAATGGACAAGGCCCTCGCAGACGAAAAATCCAAGAACGAACGGCATGAGATACAACTCGAATCATGTCAAGGCGAGATTGGTTTCTTGCGGGAAGAACAAGAGGGCGATAAAATCAAAATCGGCGAACTTGAGGCTGCTCTCACCACCGCTCAGACAACGATACATGAAGAGAAGGAACGATTCTGTGATCTTGAGAACCGCTTGGAAGAAGAAAGGCGCCAGCGTGACATTCTTGGCACCCAGGAGAAAGAGGAAGTGGACAAGATCGTCACGGACCTGAACACCCAGCTGACGAAACTAAAAGAGGACAACAGGAAGCTCCGGAAGAATCTCTCGTCGAAAGAAGTCGAAGCGTCCAATTGGAAGCAGCGACTTGACGAGCTTGAGAACCACCTCCGTGAAGCTCTCGGTAACCTCGACGGTACAAGGTCCAGTCTCTTCAAGGTACCATCCAGTCTTGCCTTATCTGCTAGATATGTACTGACCCCCCATTGTGCAGGATATTGCCAAGTTGCAACAAGACCTCGAGTCCACCATTCAGGAGCTTGACAATACGCGGAATGATCTCGCCGAGAAGGACCAACTTCTCCGAAGTCGGGACGCATTATTGGAGCGCACCGGATTGGACAACAGGAAACTTTCGGATATGCTCGAACGTGAGCGGCAAGCTCGCAGGCAAGACCAAGCTACTTTTGAGAACTCGAAACGCGGTTATCAATCAGTAACTCGGACAGTTCAACAACAGGAGCAGAGAGTGGTCGAGTTAGAAACACAGCGAAGCCAAGATCGTCAAAAACTCCTGAGTATGGAGCGCCAGTACAAGGAGCAGCTTCTCGAGCGTAACAACCTTCTCTATGCGCTCTGGAATCGTTTATCTACGCTGTGCGGACCAGAATGGTCTCGCAGCCATGCTCTTGTCAATGGCGAGCTTCCATCTCTAGAACTCATCTCCAAAAACATCTCCGGCTTCAATAAGAACATGGTCCTCGCCGTCAAGACTGTTGAAGGCATCATTGGTGGCTTCAGGCAACGAATCCGTTCCATGGAGAAGGACTTACTCAGAGACTACCAGACCCTTGAACACACTCTGGATACACGCCTCAAACGTCTTGACCAACTCGAGAAGCTGGCCTTAGCTCAACGCCAGTCTATTGGTCGACCGAGTACCATTAGAGGTGGTGTCGTCGATATGAATGCCGCTGAAGTCAATCGCCTCCGCACCGAGAATAAGACTCTCAAAACCGAGGTCCAAACCTTACGCCAAATAAGCACAACTACTACGACCACCACAAACCAATTTGGTTCTGAAGCACACAGCCGTAATGCTTCTCCCAGCTCCTCGAAACGCGCCAGCATGGCCCACACGCTTCTTCGTCACCATTCCACCTCTGCGGTCGAAACGATGCATCAAAACCAGAATAGTGAGTCTGGAAGCCCTTACCCTCCAACTGCTCCGCTGCAACCCAGTGAGCAGCGCTGGATCCATCGTCTCAAAGAACTCGAGAAGCGATTGAAGCAGGAGAGAGAAGCGAGGCTGTTGGATCGCAGTGGAGCTCGGAAGAGGCTAGAGGCGAGCGCGGCGGAGAATGAGGAGTTGAGGGTGCAGCTTGAGAGAGAGAGGGAGAGGCATGTAGATAGTGAGAGTGTGAATGGATCTGTGAGGGGGAGGGGGAGTGCTGTGGAGAGTGTTCTAGGGAGAGGCTACGATGAGGAGGAGGAGGAAGAGGAGGAGGAGATGTATTAGTACCTTTTTGTTTTGATAACGAGGTTTTAGCGCTTCCAACTGGTAGGGGCGTTTGCGTGTTATGGATGTTTCTTGTAACTTCTCTCTGGATTATGGGGTGTAGGTGGGATATATCTCTTTCATGTCGTGATTGTTCAACGGGGTGCATAAATAACCCTCCTGGATGGGCTATTCTAGGGCGGAGTTCACTGTTAATGAAGCATCTTCCACTTCGCCGGCCGCCTTGTGCCTGCTTCAATAACATCTGAACTAAGGCGTGTTTATTCCAAGGTTCTTTCACTCTAAGTTTGCAATGTTGTCACATGGTTCGTACTTCGACCATGATTTCTGAACTAGTCTATTTCTAACAATACAGAGGCTAAATGTGTCTATATTTGAGCATACTATTGGACTAGTATATTAATGTGGATGCAGTATAATATCACTAGCAATTGGTTTTTCAATCTGTAGGGGCAGCTATTATATTCTATGTAAGTTAGTTCCTAAATGCTATTTGTACCTGGGGGGTCCGACGACAACGGTCTTATTATCAGCTTGGGTTTGCTACATATAGGTGGCTTCTGCCCACCATCGCGGCTTTTCAATCCGCGCGCATTCACCATCCACTACTGAGTGACGTTTCAGTGATATCTAGCATACCAACTCTACCTCCCGAGGTCATTTCATCTTCTAGCCTTCTCTTCTAGCCTTCTCTTCTAGCCTTCTCTTCGATTGCCTAAGTCTGTATTTGGCTACGCCCATATCATAGTCATCTTCCTTTTACTTTAGTCTTCTCCCTCGCCAATCTCTACCCGTTTACCGCTTCGGTACTCTTCTTCCTCTTCTTCTCGGCCGGATTAGAGACTCCTCTACTAACAATATCTCACTTTCAACCTCTTTCCAGCCAAACTATATTGTGCCGCTTCGGACCCTCCCACCTCTGACATTCCTCTCCCTATACGTCAAATCTCTGTGGATATTGCCCACACTCACCTCATCTGCATATTTTTTCCACCTCAACCACCTTTTGCCCTATCCGCCTCGATGCTTTCTTCCATCCCCTCTTCTCAACCGACTCTCCTATTTATAGGGGCCCACGGGGGACCATCGTCCTGCTCTCTTACATAGCCGACCCTCTTCTGCTCCTTCTCCATGCACCGTCCTGATAATCGAGAGAACCCATCCCTTCCTTACCCTCATCCTTCATATACCTCAACCATCGCCTTGACCTCTCCACCTAGACCGCTTCTCTTCTCTTCCTCCTCAGCCGACTAAGGGGTTCTCTTGATTACATATATAGCCCATTCCTGTCTCACCTCCATCTTTCTTACATCTCAACGCTTCTCCTACCATACAGTCTGCTTCTATATGTTCTTTTGTCTCCCCTAGCGTCGTGCCTTGGTTCAGATATGAAAACGTTCTTATATTCAATTTTCTTAAACAAGAGCAACTTGGAGATCACTTCACGGATCCGTTTCTTCATCAAGCCCTCTCACTTGAAAGCGACACAACCGGCCCCTTGACTCTACCACAACCCCCCCTCTGTCAGAAACTCTATTCTGCATCTGTTGAAGCTCACCTCTTGGCAAAAAGTTCTCAATAGCCTTGATAGCTGATTCGACTTTCACAACTGTCAGTGCTCAGTTTCTCTTCTCCTATCATGTACTAGCGCTATTATTTTCCTCCTCGCACCATTTTCCCCACATCTCTCACCGTGTCGGATTTCAGACTCCACACTCTGTTCTGGCCTGAATATTTACTCACTTTTGCGTCAGGGGCTTGGCTGTTACGGCACCAGTGAGAATACACACCTTAGAGACACATTTTGGAAAGGTTACAGCGCTGTGAGAGACATTCAAATCCGAGCTATAATTGATTCCGAGTTAGCAGCTGTCAGTGATACCAAAATGGCAAGGGTATGTTGATTCGATTGCTTATTATGATCCGTATAATGAAGTCGAATAGATGAAAAAGGCGACAAGGAACCAAAAGAGCACATCAGCGCCAGCAAAGAGAACCCCACCCAAGAAAACGCCCGCATCGGCCCCCCAATCCGTCTCTGCCTCCAAGTCTGTGCCAGAGAACCCCAGAAAGAGGGGAAGGCCACCTGCGAACGACGAAATTCGGAAAGTTCCGAGATTGGAGAAAGAAAACGAAGGGCAGCCGTCTAAGGTACCGGGCGGAATCGGAGCCGGCAGATGCACTCGATCAATGTTAGCCAACAAGCAGAACGAGGTGATCAATTTGATTTCCGGAGTGCGTAACGACAACCAAGAAGAACCCGGAGGCCCATCCGCCAAATCCGAGCTTCTGCAAATTTCTTTAGCCCAACAAAATCAAAAGACCAAGACTGCGGGTCCGTCCCACGAGGTTGGAGTGAGTGACTCTACCCCCTTGGATAGGATCCTGGCAGCGCTGAACCCGGCAATTCAGAAAGTCCAAGAAGATATGAAGATATATATGGCAGAAAACAGCAGACTCAAAGAAGCTCTGAAGGCCGCTCAAGCGGGAAACAAGGCTCTCTCGATGAAATTTAACGAGACAAAACTCAACGTCTCGGTTCTAATTGACGACGGGGAAAAATTGAAGGTGACCCTTGACCATGAGAAGGCCCTGAGAACGGCAGCGGAAGAATTGTGCGTGGAGCTCAGCCAGGAAAAGCTCGACCTCGTCGACCGAAACACAAAATTGAAGACGGAACATGGCGATATCCAGAAAGAGCGAGCTGCTTTGGAAAGAAAGCTTCGACAAGAGACGGAGGAGACTACGGCTGCGAAGAAAGAAAAAGAAGAAGTTACATCCAAGCTGGATGACGAGAAGCGAAAATATTCGGTGCTGGAGAATAGTATGAAACAAGAGCGAAAAAATCTCCACGATTTCTGTTCTAAAGTCACAGAACTTAAAAGCCAGATCAAGGCTTTTCAGGAGGAAAAAGAGGCTCTCCAGGATACGTGTTCCAAGGTCGCAGACCTCAAGTCCCAAGCGAAGAGGCTCAAAAGCCAAGTGGAGGCGCTACAGGAGCAAAATAAGGTTCTCCAAGAATCGTGCTCAAAGGTTGCGGACCTCCAGGTTCAGGTCAAAGAATAGGAAGGGGAAAGAGACATCCTTGTCTGCAAAATGGAAGACGAAAAGAATCTTGTTACTAAAATAGAAGCTGAGAAACAGGTCGCCCAAAAGTAGAATCAAGATCTTAAAGAGCGTCTGGTATCAGCAACTATGGAAATGAAGATTCTTCGGGATGAAATGGAGACTCTGAAGCAAGCATTGTCCGAAGCAAAAGAGAAAAAATCAACAGGATCATGCAGCCCTACAAGAAGCACGGTCGACCAGAAAGATGAAAACCTACGAAAGATGTACCTGAAGGTTAAGAGAAAGTATGACACTCTGCTCTCTATTTCCAAAGAGTTAATTTCGTCAAGCCGCGGCATGCCTTTTGATTCTTTAGGCAAGTTTGGCCATTTTCTAAACGGACTTAAACAGGAGGTTCAGGAAACGGAAATGGCTATGGATCAGGAGTTGGCCAGAGTGAAGATGGAGCAAAAAGGGCCTTCATGCTCTCCAGGTCAGCAGAGGGGGTCTTTAGTTTTTCCAAGGACCAGCGAGCCTATTCATGTTTTCCGAATGGGCCGGGAGGGCCATGATAGTTGTTTCCGGAGTGGAAGACATGGGTAGCGCGTTCATGTCCAGTTGAAGTGGGGGGTTGAAGTCGTTTAGGCAGAAGGTAGGATCCGTCACGAGGGATTGTTTGGGAATTTGTGGCATTTATGATGCAGCAACAGGACAACAGAATGCCAGGCCAGGGCGGGTGATCGTTCTCTGCGGTCAGGCGGCTCGTTTTTGCTATGGAAGGTTAGTGAGTCCTTCTAGTAGGTCTTCGATTTTCAACCATATCGAACCCTCTTTTTTATCTGTCCCAAGTGTTATTTGCTTCTCTATTTTCCAAAGCTCTACGAACAAATTGGAAACAAATAGGTCCAGGTACTTGATCAATCTGAATATAAACCCATACCCTTTTGGGGTCTTATTTTTGTTCGGAGTCCACACTCCGCTTTTTCATTTTTGCTTCTATCAAACAGATGACTATTCACAATGCTAGGTTGTTCTAGCACTCCTCTTGATAACACGCAAGAATCAACCCAAATTAATTGTAGCCCCTTTTCTATATTTTCTAACTTAAACCGGAGGACAGTACCGGGTGATGGAGAGAGGCATGGTGGTGGTGATGAGGGTTGAGGGATGAGATACCGGAAACACCTAGCCCAGAGGTGAGTGGACAGCAACCGAGTGATTTAAGGGGTAAAGGTGGTTCACGCACTGGAAGGGATCTGGTCAATAATGGACGAGCACAGGATTCAGGGCCACAAAGTGCTTCACGTCCCAGGAGGAGTCAAGAAAGGCCCATCCATCAAGGGATTCTTGCAAAATGATCCAGGAGGAGCCCACCGCGAAAAGAAGGTTGCTCCCGGCCTTCGAATAGACGGGGCTTGGAACACAAAGCAGGTCTTGAAAATTGCGGTGGTAACGAAAGTGTCTGAAACAAGAGTGGTAAAACGGTCTGCTTAGGTAGGGCATCAAGGCGCGAACATGGTTTTTCTCTATCTTTAAGCGCGCTGAAGAAGATAGCTTCATAAAGATATGTTTTCTACTTAAGAAAGCAAAAGAAACAATAAGAGAGAGGTTAAGAAAAGGGAGAGAAAATTCTAACTGCCCTGGAATTCTCTATTGACTGTTAGTTTAATAAATATGAAAGAATTTTTTGCTGGATAAATATATAGAGTAACAAGAAAGGGGATTATAGTATTCCTTCTAAATAACGACTTTTTGTAATTTTGAGAGGGAGAGTAGAGATTTATAGATATTAACTAGATAGCTATATAAGAGTGCTCAGGGAAGAGTTGAGCTAAAAGGGAGGCAGTGAGGAGTCTAACTTTAAGAAGAGAACTACTTAAGAGGAGAATCGGTCTTTGAAGAGGGTGTTAATCGGTTGAAATAAAGGAGATTCACAGTTGCTCGCATAATCAGTTGGATGGTAAATATTGTCTGGTATGAGTTTCTTGTTGATGAACCAATCGTTGATTTAATGAGGTGATTTCTGACAACGGTCTAGGGATGCATAGGGCTCCTAGCATTCCTTCAATGGAGGGCGAGTTGAAAGATTGCGCTACTAGAGACGGAGTGCGAAGTTCGAAGACCCACGGGAATGTAGGTACGGAATCTCTAAGTTGAGAGAGGGCCGTCTAGTATGACTAAGATTGCAAAAACAAAGATACATAAGAGAAGTAGAAATTGAAGTGCAGCGCTATATATTATAGCTCACAGGATATCATTCTTCCACCCAAATGCGAACTATTTCGTAGTGACCAATGCTGGTTAAGCAGCACCGCCATCATCTAATCTAAAAGTTTTCGTTGAGCAGGCCATCAAAACGCCCAATAAATATGCCCACCTGGAGTATCATCATTCAATAAATGCAGAAATGTTGAACCTGCTTTTTCTAAACCAAATTTCCCTCCTGAACGCCAGTGTTGAACCGATGCAGAAAAGAAACGTTATGATACAGTCATGTCATCACCGCGGCATTTAAACAGGAAGAGGGAAGGTGCTAGCCCAGCCCTTGATCTCCTCCTTGAGCTTATTGATCTCCTCAACCTCTCCAGACGCGACCTTGGCCTTAAAGTCCTTGAGCTTGTTGTTCTCCTTGGGGAGCTCGCTCTGGATCTTCTTGCACAGCTTGATGCAAGTGTCGATGTAACCGGCTATCTTCTTGAAGTCTTCCTCGCCGAGACCACGGGAAGTCATGGCCGGAGCGCCAATACGGATACCCATGGGGGTAAGAGCGGACTTGTCGCCGGGGGTCGTGTTCTTGTTGCAGGCAATGTTGACCTGTTCGAGAACAGCCTCGACACGGGCACCGTCAAGAGCCTGGGGCTTCAAGTCGAGAAGAACCATGTGGTTATCGGTGCCGTCGGTGACGAGGTGGTAGCCCATATCCTTGAAAGCGACCTCGAGTGCCTTGGCGTTCTTGATGACTTGCTGCTGGTATTGCTTGAACTCGTCTGTCTGGGCCTGCTTGAGGGCAACGGCGAGAGCGGTTATGGTGTGGTTGTGAGGTCCACCCTGGTGACCGGGGAAGACGGAGAAGTTGATAGGAGCTTCGAGGTCATAGAGGGTCTCCTTACCCGTCTTGGGGTCAGTCTTGCGAACGCCCTTGCGGAAGAAGATCATGGCACCACGGGGGCCACGAAGAGACTTGTGGGTGGTCGTGGTGACGATATCGCAGTAGGGGAAGGGAGACTTGTTAACACCGGCGGCGACGAGACCAGAAATATGGGCCATGTCCATCATCAGATAGCAGCCGACCTTGTCGGCGATCTCGCGCATGCGGGCATAGTCGATTTCACGGCAGTAGGCAGAGGTACCGGCGACGAGGACCTTGGGACGGTACATGAGGGCATTCTGCTCAAGCTGGTCGTAGTCGATGAGGCCGGTCTCGAGGTTAACGCGGTACGGGAATGTCTCGAAGTACGTGGAAACAGCTGAGATCCTTCGGAATTGTTAGCGGGGAACATTGTTGATCGGTGATTGGAAGCCTTACTTCCTCTGGGGAGTCTGATATCCGTGGGACAAGTGACCACCGTGAGGCAGATCCAAACCCATCAGCCTCTCATGGGGCCTCATGATGGCCTGATACACCTGCAAGTTGGCGGGAGAACCGCTCAAGCACTGAACGTTGACACCCCATTTCTCAGGGTCCAAACCGAACGTCTTCAAAGCGCGGGCCTGGCAAAGAAGCTCAATCTCATCAATGTGCTCGTTACCGCCATAGTAACGGGCTCCGGGGTAACCCTCGGAGTACTTGTTGGACATCGGGGAACCGAGAGCATCGAAGACAGCGCGGGATGTGACGTTCTCAGAGGCAATGAGGAGGATGGACTCCTTTTGACGCTGGATCTCCTTTTTCATGATCTCAGCAACATCAGGGTCGGTCTCTACCAGGGACTTCTCCATGAGCTGGTGACGTGAGTCAGTTTCTTTTTGTTTCGACTTCCTTTATGCGGTGAGCGGGGTACTTACGTCCTGATGGGACTTGGGAAGAGCGTATGTAGACATCTTGATGAATTAAGATGTATATGTGTTATAGGAAGAGGTGTGAAATGGTGTGGAGAAAGTTGCAATTGAGGAAGAGGGAGGAGAATGTGGAGGGGACACGGAACTTTTTGAAGAGTCGGAGTGGCAGGTGAACGTGGATCACTAGCGCCATGGCGGGGTTTCGGCCCTGAGTAAAAAAACTCCAGCTTGGGGTGGCAGGAAGCGGGTCCCGACCATCTTTTGCCCGCAACATCCGCCGATCATCGGACTTCGGTGACAGGTCACGTGAATACTCACTTCACAATGCCCGAGGGCTAACGGAATAACATTTATCGCAGACTGCCATAGGTTTGCATATTATGCAAATGAAATTATACCCAGACTCATATTAATGAGATAGGTAGACCGCTATCCTTTCCATACTCACATCTTAATCCTAATTCCCGTGGTCCCCGTTCTGACAGTACCACTCCTCCCACTTACACCTCCCATACTACCTCTATCGGCCTCCTCATCACTGCCATCCATATCATTTGGCTCCTGCATCAGTCCTAGTCCCAACCTGCCCACTTTGAACACACTACTGCACCACTCCGAAAAGACATCCGGATCCCAGACATCATCTTCCCTACGCTTCCCCTTCCCACTTCTACTGAATCCATTTTGACCACCAGCATGCAGAGTCGGTGTATAAACAATATCGAACCAATCTTCGTAAGCCTGCGTGACTGATTCCATGACAGCCGCGACGAGCATTTCGCGAGTTCGGACATCATCAATGTATTCATCGAGCTTGTTTCTGAGAAATGGCGTTTCGCGTTCAACAGCCGCTCTAACTTTCGCAGTCCTATCAACGGCTTCAGCAGGTGGGAACGGCTTTCCCTTGTTCTTGGGGTCAACTATCGCAGCTGTCATTCTCGAAACGAACTGGCTCGTGAACTCATTAATGCTGGCGCGAAGCCGGGCATCGACTTCTGCTTTAGCATCTAGCATGTTCTCGACGACTTTTGGCATTAAACCGCCTGCGACCAGACCCACGAGGTTGCGGGGGTTGAAGAGACCACCACGGTTGCGGAGTTCCCAAAATGTGTTTGTAACGCTGGAGAAATCAAACTGGATGTCAGTTTCTGGGGTTACGAATTCAATGTCAAAGGCCACGATTTGCTGTTTGAGTAGAAGAAGGTGTTTGATGAGGAACAGAGAGGCATCAGTTGGCGAAGCGGATTTAGAGAGGAGCGTGTATGCGTGAGCGAGGGAAACCGTAGTAGAGTGTACGATCCGGTGGGCTAAGTCATCAAACACTGAGGACTGTAAATCCAAATCAGTTTCAGGCCAAGAAGTTCATTTGAGCTGGATAGCTTACATGCACAAGGCGGTAAATCTTGCTGAGCAACCAAATCGCCTTCCTCAGCGTCGGATACCAGCCTTTGAAAGCAGCTTCGGCATTGAAGTTCCAGCGGGAATCTGGGTCATCCTCATCCACGACCATGGGTGTTTTAGGCACGGGAGTTTGCGACACCTTTTTGCCTGATAGGACAGGCTGATTCAGTTGGGCGCCCCCTGACGATGCTTTGCGTTTCGGTGGGTATTCCAAGTCTTCTGGTTTAGGTTTGTATCGTTCAATATCATCCCGCAACACTGCTAGCGAGAGGAAGACGAGCCTCGTCTGGGCATCTTCAAGAGCAGGATGGACCAGCTCAGTAAAGTCGAGAGCGGGAGTTTCAAGTGGAGAAGCATCTTCGTCCTCCTCTTCCATGTAACGAGTTTGAATCATTGTGCACAACTCGCAGAGTTTCAGGATCTGTGTCTCGTGTATTGTCCTCGGTCGCAGATGATCGTAGAGTGGCTCACAGATGGCCTCCAGAAAATCGTACACGCCATCTTCACCTTCAAACCACTCTCCCCAGAGCTCATACTCGTCCACACATATTCCGCGAATGTAGCTGATACTACTTCTCGCGAACGCTACCAAATCTTTGGAAGAGCTCGGAGTTTGAGCAATCTCCCCTATTTTCTTGGTGACGATAGGTAGAATGAGTCGGCCGCGAGTGGCAGAGTAGCTTTGGTATAGCTCATTCATTAGACTTTGATATTCTGCCTCCGACCCTGGCTCTGCGCCAGCTGGGAGAACAGCCCGCTTCTTGATTTCCAGTCCGACGCGCTTCAGTTCAGGGGCACCGACCCGAAACTTGGCGTATAGTAACGCAGACATGGTCGTATCGTTCAACTGGCGGTCGGCAATGCGTTTGGATACATCGGCTGTTATCTCGCGGAGTGCATTTGTAAAATGGACACGAATAAGAGTAAGGGCACGTGTTAAGAGGAGACGATATCGTGAGCGGTAGGTAGCAGATTCGCGGTGGTTTGGCTGTACGAAGGTAAGTACTGGATCAACAAGGCACTCGAGAGCCATACATGAGCTTGCATATATTCCAAACAGTTATCCAGATTGGACAGCATTTCACTGAACTCCTTTCTGCGTACATAGTTTCCAGCTCCTGGAGCATTGAGCCGTTTTGTGATAGGTTCCAGGTATAGATAGTAACGGAGGTTCTCCTCTATATCGTCCGAAAGCTTTGAAATGCGCATTTGATCCTCGATCAGACCTTCGCACTGTGTCCGAAATGCCGTAGTCTGTGCATCGACTGCTTTGAAGGACTCGGAAAGGGAGGACAGGGTATCCAGCGCGGAGACGGTATCGGAAATGACAGAGTCGAGATAGGATCGAGTCAGGTGGAGCTGCTCCTGATATAGTCTGTAGAGTAAAGTAATTAGCTTTAGATCCCCTGTGTTCGCATCGTCCATTACGTCTGACCACGTACTTGTACTCCTCGTGACTTGCTTCCAGCAGTTCGTCACTTATGCCACTATACCACTCAGCAAACTCCAGCTCATTCGTGATATTCTCCTTGGTCTTCTTCTTCTCCAGTTCCCTCTCTTTCTTCAAATGTGCCCTTACAACATCGTAGAAGTCGCTGTAGGACTTGGCTCGTCGTGCCACGGTGGCCTGTGGAGGTCCATTGTCTTTCCCAGTTGTATCTTCGATAGTTTCAACAATGCCTTCTACGCGTCCGACGTCAGCCTGACTCCCTTCCTACAGAAGTTATAATCAATATTTCTAGACATACCCATGGAGAGTAGACAGTAGGCTTACGTTGGGCTGTTTAAGTAGTGATTCGCGCCGCCGATGCGCGGTCTTTTCCACGGGTTTGACAGCCCGAGGGACAAAGTTGCTGTACCAGGAGTCTTCATACATCTTGACTCACGATGTTTCGGGGAGTAATTGAAGGGAGAGTTTTGGAATCCCTCGCCTTCAGGGTACCTGAAGCTCAACTCCACTGAGCTCGCTTGTGACGAGAGATCGTGGAGTAGCTGCTCCGAATCAGCGGTACGCGCTCCGAATCAACGTCATGCTTCCTTCGCAAAGTGACGTCCAGAGCTCTTCCGACGAGAGATATTGTCAATAACTGCATAGAAGAATTCGGCTGCGCGTAATTCTCTTCATATACTTTTTAATCTTCTTTCTTCAATTCTATAACTCTGTCTCCCATTTCAATCTCCAAAGTTTCTTCGTTAAAGCTTCTCAAGCTTCACCATGCCGAATACCAGACCCCTCGCGCGAGCTACACTGCGATTATCCAAGACACCATCCTCATATAGAACCATTACGAATACAAATGGGCCGAGAACTGATGCGAGAGCTATCCCTAATCCCTACGCTCAGCGACGCCAGCAGCATTTCATCCGTTCAATCGCCACTGTCACCACTCTATGGGGAGCCGCAACAGCATGGCAATGGTACAATGACGAGCCAATCTTGCGAGAAGTGCACGCGGAAGAGCCAGAGAAGATTAAACAGTTGGAATTTGAGGCAGGGCGTAGACAAGCAACATCAAAGGAAGATAATCGTGACTTGATCAGTTCGCAACACCTTCAAGTGAAGAAGAGCTGGGAAAACCCTGGTGTATATGCATGGGGATTCAACAAGGGAAGGGTAGTAGCGCCAGATTCCGACGAAGCATACATCAAGACCCCCCGAAGGATACACTTCTTTGACGGAAAGCTGCTGAAAGATATCAAGCTGGACCGGAATTTCGCCGCGGCCATCGATGAGAAGGGGGATCTTCTGCAATGGGGAACGGCCTTTGCTCCGGACAGCAAGCAGCCCGCATACACCCTTCGTGGAAAGAACCTCGTATCCCTAGCCCTCTCTCGCGACCGCATTATCGCTCTCTCCTCCTCCGGAACCGTCTACTCCCTCCCCGTCTCCCAAAAAGACCAAGAAACCGGCCCCAAGCTCTCCGAATCCTCCTGGAATCCCCTTTGGTCATCCACAGCGAGCCTTTCCTACCGCACACACACCCCGCAATCCCTCTCTTGGAACGAAAAAGTAACAGACATAAGCTCCGGCCTCGAACACGCCCTCCTTCGCACCTCCCAAGGCCGCGTCTTCAGCTTTGCATCCGGCTCCCAAGACTTCCCCTCGCGCGGCCAACTCGGCATCCCCGGCCTCACCTGGGAAACTCGGCCTGCAGGCGCCTTCGACCAGCCGCATGAAATCGCCTCCCTCAAGGACTTCACCATTGCCAAAATAGCCACAGGGGATAATCACAGTCTGGTAGCCGATAGCTCCGGCCGCGTGTTCGCTTTCGGCGATAATTCAGCTGGACAATTAGGCTTCAATTATAACCCTGAGTCTTCGTACTTAGACACGCCCTCTCTGCTGCCGATTCAACGGCTTTATAATGGGACCGCGCAGCGGCCGGCTGTGACGAATGTCTTCGCCGGAGGCAACACATCCTTCTTCACCGTCGACGCGGTTAAAATGTCCACACCCGAAAACCCCTCCCCACGAGACCTGGGACGAGTTACCGCGGATACGCTGGCTTGTGGATTCGGACTTACGGGGCAGTTGGGGAATGGGCGCTACACGCACAATCAGACCACCCTTACAAAGGTCCCTGCGTTCTCGGGCCTCTTCGAATTCGACGAGAATAAGAACAGCATCGTGCCGATCCGGTTGTCATACCTCTCCGTCGGCCAGCTCCATGCCGCAGCCGTCCTGGACAATCTCTCCAGCACCAGCGTCGGCCCAGTATTTTCTGGGTTGGGTGGAGGGAATGGGAAGAGTGCGAATGATATTAATTGGGGCCGGGATATTTTGTTTTGGGGGAATAATGAGTTTTACCAGATTGGCACCGGGAAAAGGAGTAATGTGGCTACGCCGACGTATTTGCAGCCGTTGGATGCGAAGGCCGAGGCTGAGCGGGCGAGTAGTGTTTTGGGAGGTCTGGGGCTGGCGAGTGGGAAGAGGAAGGAGACTGCGGAGAAGGAGATGCATAGGTTTCAGATCACTCCTAAGACCAAGGTTAAGGTTGGAGGAAGGACGGTAGATACGGAGCAGAGAGTGGAGTGTGGGAGAGGTGTTACTGCTGTGTATTCTGCTGTTTAAAAGGTGTTTGATAGATGAAGTGATTGAGGGTGTGGGGGTTTAAGCCGATGTTCATTTCTTTGTACACATACGGTATAAAAACTACAGATGTAATAAAGTAGGTTGTAAGATTATATATGTATATCAGGAGCCTTAACACCAGTTGTACGACTTCACTATTGATCAGCCATGATTTTAGTTGCATTTTTGATGTAGTGATAAGGGGGACTTGAGAAGTAAGCTATGCCGAGACATGGGCCGGTTACGAGAGCGTCCACTATATAGGAGGGGGCCCAAGGAATTCGCCTGGCCGAATTGCAACATCTGTTTTCCGAGCCAACTAAAAGATTGAACGGGATGTTAGACGAGAGACGATACATATACGCGAATTCTGTTTACTTACCTTTATAACTATAAGCATCAGCAGGACTCCCCCCCTCCCTTTAAATGAGCATTTAATATAGATTGTTTTCCTCTCCACCGTTCCTCAGCCCCTTCCTAAAAGGTTTCTCCGCCCTTGCTTTTTAAACACCGCCGCCCTTTTCCCTAGCCCCACCATTCTCAAATAAATGTCGCTACCCTCTTGACCTAGGAATTTATATCCATTTAATAAGCAAAGCTCACCGCATTCCTCTTCCTGCCTCCCCTTGTCGCCTGAAATCTAATTAAAAACACTAACAAATTTCCTTCCCTCCCACCGCAAGCTGGGATAAAGTTATATAAGATGAATGAGAAGGAGAATGGCCTGTCTAGGCAGGGCGCCAAGGAGTAAACATGGTTTTCCCCTATAAAGGGTTTTCCGAAATAGATAGTGGAGTCTGCGTGGGCCTTCTTGGAACCGTATCCGACATAAACTAGAATGAATAATATATAGGATGAATGGGTTACATTGGAATAGAGGCAATGGGGTAATTCTAGAAATGCTGTGGTAGAAAGGGATTGAGTGCTAGGAGGTAGAGGGGAAGGGTAGGGAACGGGTTTAGAGCAGTAAACTAGCAGGTAGGAGTTAGGTTTTAGGAACAAAACAGATGTCGGAGAAGTCAACAGAAGAATTACTATAGAAAAAGTTTTAAAAGTAACAGAGTTTAGACATAAAGAATAACGAATGGGAGACAGTGCTGCTGAGAGGAACATACCGCCGAGGAAGACAACGCTGAGACAGAGAAGTTATATATTAGAAGGAAGGTTTGGCATTTTAAGAAGATCAAGTAAGCGTTCAGGGTAAGTGAATTAATTAATGCTCAAGGGGAGGAGCATTGCGACCCTGAAGCCCGGTCGAAGGCAAAGTTCGCAACCACAGTCACAGCCAAGGTCACACTGAAGACAATCATAGGTGAAAGTATTGAATTAGAGTGCTATCTCTCAATCCAAGCCCTCTTGGGCTGTCTTGGTATCATAGTAATGTAACTGCCTCAGGGGATCATTCGCAAAGGGAAGAGAGCCCATCCATTATCCCATCATAACTCATGAGATTCCTTTATAGGAAAGAATCATCTAGTGCTTGTCCATACCGAGAGCGCCCTTTGCCTTGTCGAGGACAGAGCCGCCGGAGCTGCCGTGGACTTCACGGTCCTTGGAGCGGCCGAGCTTATCGGTCATCTCCTGGCCAGTGGACTTTTGGGAGTCGGGCTGGACGCCTCTGGATATGAGTGTTAGAGAGAGATGCACTGAAAGAAAGGTAGAAAAAGGATTGGAGCATACCGAGCGATCTTGTCACCAGTGTCGGTAACGGTCTCCTTCATCTTCTGCTGAGTGGACTTGGTGGAGTCGGGAGTGACACCCTCCTTGAGCTCTAGGGAGTATTGTTAGCTTCGAGGTCGAGAGGGGTAAAGGGGGGAAGAGGGGGATCGTACTGTCACCGAAATCTTTGCGGCCAGCGTCAGACATGATGATTGTTTTGGTTGGGTTTGGTTGGTAGGTTGGTTGGTTGAGAGAGAAAAGGTGGTTTGAGTGTTGAGTGGGAGTTGAAGGTTGCTGAGTTGATTGTTGGATAATGGAGAAGAAGGGTGATGGAGGAGCAAAGGCTGAGGTTTATGTACTTTCTGTTTCCGGCAGCAGGAACATACTACGTCATCAACCAACGGTCAAGGCTTCCTTCTCTTCTCAATCATCAACTGACCGCAGACGTAAGCTGGGACGTCATAGCTCCTGCTAGCGATGGTTCTGTAGGCCCGGCAGCTGGATGCATGCCCGCAATTGCCCGCTCGACCCTTTTGTAAATCACTCATGCTTTATTGTTGCATGCGTGGAGTGATTGGCCAACTTTGTTGTTGCATATTCCCGCATCTCCTGACAAGTCCAATATGAGGGGTCAAAGGGTCCAATGTGGGGTATATTCGGTGATGTCATATCCTGAGGCGCAGCACTCCGCGCCACATGCACAGACAGGAAGGGCGG
Source organism: Delitschia confertaspora ATCC 74209 (assembly GCA_010093945.1). NCBI lineage: Eukaryota > Fungi > Ascomycota > Dothideomycetes > Pleosporales > Delitschiaceae > Delitschia > Delitschia confertaspora. Next base: position 3,384 of record ML993981.1, on the reverse strand, counting down.
TGCGCTGGTTTCGTCTCCCACCAAAAATCAGGTTTGGCGGCCGGAACAAGCAAATTAGATGAACCTGTTGATCTGGTCTGGAAGCTTTTCTTTGTCATGTGATGGTGCTGTTCCTTGCGCTGGTACCGAAGCTATCCAACTTCGCGGACATTATGCCTTCAAGGGTAGCGCCCGGAGGGAAACTGACCTGGTGACATGCTCGATTCTCTAGTCTTTGTGTTAGATGGATACGTGAGGAGCTCGTCAAGACACAACCCGTCCCAAATGACCTCTTTGCATGAAAGTGCATGGAGTGGTAAGAAGACTGTGGAAGCCAAAGGTTATAATTTGTCCCTGTTTCATCAATCTCTATCATTCAAATCAATTATTTCCCCTTCCGAATGAGCTTCTCTCGATCAGACAGTCCACCATGTTTAGCTGAAGTTGCAGCTGCGTATGTCGGCTATCTAGCCTGATGTTAGAGATACTTCACCATGTTTGTCTCAACCCCCCTCCTACAACCTTCCATGGGTTGGCCAGTCCTACACTGCTGTAGTGCGCTCGGTATGAGCCACATATTCTATTTAAGATAGATGCAGAGTTTGGTTGAGACCCGAATACTCATCGGGTAAGAGGCATCAGACACTGCATTTGGTCGCCTGCTGCACAGTTCATCATTGGAGAAAGCGCGTTGTGTGGAGGAGCATCAGCTGAGCACTTTCCTCCAACAGCAGCCTTGAGACTCATTAGGCCTTGATGATGTCTTCTCCAGCTGAAGAGCCATCCTACCTGATCAAGATAGAAGAAGCTTCCGCGTAGTATCGCTGCTACTTTGAAGAGAGTGGACATTCTGAGGACCTGCGTGAAAATGATTCGGATAAAAGGACGCAAACTTTTGAGTCGAGCTCCTCCACGGCTGGTGCATCGACAAGAATTGTAAAGTGATAGACAAGAGAAAGTGAGAAAAAAGTATTGTGGATCCATTGAAGAGCAAATATTTATTGCCCTAAACTCTGAGCATCTGAACAGTGGCACCGCAACGTAGTAGCAGCAGCAGCAGCAGCAGCAGAAAGGTTGTCGCAACCTGTTCTTGTGTCCCGACCTGATGAAGGAGAACCGAACTCAGAAGTACTCCGTATGGCGTTACTGAATTATAAAGGTTACTCAAACAGCTAAGAGCTCTTCTACATCGGAAACCTGGCCACTTCGAATTCCGTTCTGCGTGAGGCAATGCTGAAGATTATTGCACACCCGTTGTCAAGCCAACATATCCTTGGGGTACATGATACAATACCTGGGTACAGGATGCGATGATGAGGTTGAGCCGGTTCTGAGAGATGAGAAAGACTATGAGAAAGACTGAAGAGTCCGAAAACAAGCCGCAATAATAAGAGGCCGCCGCTATGCTCTTGACACGTCGCGCAGTAAAGATTGAAGAGGCTGGGAGAGGAACAACACGTCGCACCAAGGCATGTCGACTTTGGACGAGCGTGCGGAGTGGTGAACTAAATCTCCGCAAAACGGGAGAGAGTTCTGTGGTTGGTGGGGGCGTCGATGAGGCTGGTGGGACCCGTGCGGCTCGCTGGTTGCCGGGTTAGCGCAGCGGTTGTTTACGTGCGTCAGTTCGTTCCAGCCATTCTCAACCCCCAGCCACGCCATTGTCTCCATCCCCAACCTCCACAATATTGTCAACACCAGCCAAAAAAAAACTATACTGTTGCGTACCAAAGCTAAGCTACCCACTCCACTCTCTCTATCCTCCGCATTCCATCTGCATCTATCCACAAAATTTTGCGATCGAGAACCTGACCTTTGCCTTTCGCAGTTCGAGCATTCCAGCTAGCTCCACCATAGGAGCTATCGCGCAACTCCACAACTCTCGAATTGGCCTCCGCAATCGCATTGGGAACGTCCATACCATACCAGTCGTTACAATCACACGCGACATTCTTTCTGCCAAAATAAATTCTTCGCTTCAGACCACCAAGTTCGGGTGACCGAACAGCAACGACTGCATTCCTCCCATACATCTCCCTCCCGGCCCTCCGGGAGCCGTAGGAGATTCGCGCATACCAGTCCGAACACCTTTCAGTTGACGAAGAGAAGAATCACATACATACACAATGGCAAATCTTCAGTTCGCGGTTACCATGCAACGTGAGTTCTACCACGCGAGCTTGACACAAGACGGAAACTGACATTCTCGCAGGGCTAATACCGTTCCTGGGCTACCATCACGTTCTCATGATACTCATAGCCATAGCTATCATTCTCCTATGTAAGCCAAGTCTCGGAAAAGTTTCATACTCAATAAACTAACTGTCCTTCCAGCCCTTCTCCTCGCCGGCTGCTCCTCAACCTCCCCCCTCATCCCCGGCATATTCCTCATCTCCATGTACTACCAAAAATACACCCCCGACTACGATACCGCGCAAGTCGACCCCGGTGTCACCTCCGCTATTGGAAACATAGTCGGCCGTGCCCAACTCGGCGTCCGCGTCGGCTATTTCGGCATCTGCATCAATCCCGACGGCGGTTCCTTCCTCTGCTCCAATAATGCAACCGCGCTCGCCGAACAAGTCTCTGTAGACCAGGATCCGCTGAATCTGATTTGGGTCGCCAGCACGTTCAAGGATGCCATTATCTTCCCGTATCTCCTGATCGTCGCGATTATCCTCGCGTTCATCACATTCATCCTCCTCGCTACCTTCCCAGGCTGGCACGAAGAGCGCGACATGCAAACCGGCTCAGACGTCGACGTCAAACCCTTCCCATCTAGGCCAGTTTCCCAAGTTGCACTGGCCCTCATCTTTATCGCCTCCATCTTCGTCCTGGTGTCCGTGCTGTGGCAGCATACGGCGTCCATTGCCGCGGCGACGGTGTGCCAAGATCTGGGGAACGGGAGTGTGAAGAGTGGAGTTGGGACGAGTGCAATGGTGTTGGGATGGTTTAGTTTCGTGCTGTTGATTATTGTGACGATTGGGTTGTTGGTTATGATTTTGAGTATTATCGTTCTGGATCGGTTGACGGACGAGTAGGGGGATGGCTGAAAAAGAGCATGGATGAACAGTATGATTAATGGAATGGGAATGAGAACGGGAGATGGATACCCTTTTGTCGGTGTTTACGGCCTCCTACACGGACGGATTTGTTAATTGCATATGATTCTTTTTTCGATTCTGTTGTTCCGACATACCCTTTTGCGGCTAGCTCGTCTCTACCTTTTCGACCGAGTCTACCGGCATTATTGGCGTTGGTGGATCAATTGGAATTTCGATAAGCCAAAGTACATTGAGAGTCAAAAGAAAGAATAACATCAAATGGAGAGAATGACTGGCTTGACTCTACATGAATAGCTGAACAATGGAAATTCCAAGAAAAAGGTTCCCTTGAAGTGTTTCTTCT